>ML250596.1:14574-40569 GCA_005239495.1 Nicotiana undulata
CCCCCCCCCCCCCCCCTCCCCCCGACTCGAGCTCTCCGCTCGGGTAAGCCAGGTCTAGAACAATAAACCCAGGATTTAAACTTATAATAACATAGCCTCATGTTGGTTCCCTTGTAGGTGTGTTTGTTTGCATCACATGCATTTGACTTAGGGGACTCAACATAGGGGTTGGGTCCGTCTAGGACTGATGTACCCAATTTAAAAGACCATCCTGATGCATCTTACGTGCTATTTGCATATCTGTTTGTTCCGGCTTGCATGTTTTACTAGCTTCTGAAATAGAAAAAGAAAGGAAAAATCGAAAGAAAAAAACACAAGAGTGAGAGGTAGGTATTTGAACAATTTGAAACTCTGCAAATATTTCAAAAAAAAAAGAAAGAAAATAAGCCAATATTTTCAAAAGTCATGTTTCCTTAGTTCCGTCAAAACTGGCAAAACTACTATCACGATCCGAAATTTCCACCAGCGGGACCGTGATGCGTCTAACGTTGAACTCGCTAGACAAGCCAACGTAATTGTTAAAATTTATTAAAAACCTTTATTATTAAATAAGAACTAGTGAAATACGATTTTTTCCATAAATAAAAGATAACAATGAGAACGGATAAAAGAAATACATAACTAGATCCACAAGTGTTTACAATTTCTCAAAATAACCAACCCAGGTCTTTGGAGTCACAATGTCACGGACTATCTAAAATTAATACATAAAAAAGGTCTGAAAGAAATAATACATCTGTTTTGAAATACTAAAACAGAAATGAAGAAGTGGAAGGGGACGCCAAGGCATGCGGACGCCTGCAGGACTACCTCAGTATCTCCGAGTGGACTGAAGGAAGCCACCTAACTCAATATCCACTGGGTCCTGTACCGAGATCTGCACAACAAAAATTGTGCAGGTGTAGTAAGTGTCGAGCCTAACCTCGGCGAAGTAGTGACGAGGCTAAGACACGATAACTAATATCACCTGTACAATCTAATAATATAGTAAAGGAATAATGGCAGGAAGTGAACAGTTAAGTACAAAAACGGGGGAAAACATGCTGGGGAAAAGGGATAGCAAATAACAAGTATAACAAAATAAGGCAACAGTTTAAATATCAAAGTAACAACAGGAAATAGCAACACAGAGAAAACAAATGCACGATATCACCCTTCGTGCTTTACTCTCATCCTCACCAAAACAAGTGCACGATATCACCATTCATGCTTTTACTCTCATCCTCACCAAAACATGTGAACGGCATCACCTTTAGTGCTTTTACTCTCATCCTCACCAAAACAAGTGAACGACATCACCTTTCGTGCTTTTACTCTCATCCTCACCAAAACAATAAGTAAATATAAACGTCACGGCATTATCCTTCGTGCTTTTAATATCATATCATTGCACGACATCACCCTTCGTGCTTTTACACTCTCATTCTCACAATGCAATAAATAAGTACACGACATCACCCTTCGTGCTTTACACTCTTCCTCAACCAAACAATATCAAGAACAACAGTTTGGCAAGGAAAAATCAACAACATGAATCATAAATCACCATATCCCAGCAAGGGAACAACAACAGGAATAATACCGTCCCGACAAGGGACACAACTATAACCAATCTCACTCAAGTGTATCACTTAACAAAATATTCTTCAACCGAACAAATAATCAACAGTATTCACACCCAAGAATTTCCATAAAATGAATAACCACCAAAGTGAAATTTAATTCATAACACAGTGAATATCGATGAAAATCACATATATCATAAAAACCGACTCACGGGCATGCTTGACAACAACGTATAGGTACTCGTCACCTCAGCTATACATTGAACATGAAATAAACACGTAGCAAATAAGACTCAACACCTATTCCCTCAAGCTAAGGTTAGGCCAAACACTTACCTCGACTTCCACGATCAAAATCAAGCCTCAAGCACCACTTTTCCTTTTGAACCCGACTCCAAATCAATTCTATCTAGACATAATTGACTCAATAACATTAATAAACGCTAAATAATCCAATTCAAATGCTTAATTATAGACTTTCTAACATTCTTCCCAAAAATCCAAAAATTGACCCCGGGCCCGCTTGGTCAAAACACGAGGTTCAGACCAAAATCTGATCACCCATTCACCCACGAGCTCGAATATATAATTTGTTTTGAAAACCGACCCCAAAACGAGGTCAAATTTCTAATTAATCAAAAAGCCTTAAATCTACCCAAATCCGTAATTTCCTACCCTTAATCTCATGTTTTAGGCCTAGAAATCTAATAGGTGTTGATAAAAATGGAAGAGAATGAGTCAAGGATTACTTAGCTATGAGGTTATGGTGAAGTTCCCTTCAAAAATCGCCCAAGGAGGTGTGGAGAAGAAGAAGTTGTGAAAAATGGGTTTAATCCCGTAAGTGTTTTGTTTTTAGGAAAATAATAACTGGGAGAATTTGGCTTATGATATCGTGATGGAGGGAATGCGATCGCATAGAAGACTGACTCCCACGCTCCGTGATCGCGACTGAATGAATGCGATTGCACAGTACTAGCCTAACCCTAACCCCAGCCTTCCTATTACTCTATGCGGTCGCAGCTCTTGCTATGCGATCGCATAGTGTTACAGACCCCTCTCTCAACACTGTGCTATGCGATCAGGAAGGACCCTATGCGATAGCATAGTACTAAACACCAGACACCAGAAAATGCTCAAACACCAGATTTTCTAAGTCTAATTCACCCCGACGCCTACCCAAAACTCACCCGAGCCCTCGGGGCTCCAAACCAAATATGCACACAACCTCAAAAATACCCTATGAACTTATTCGTGTGATCAAATTACTAAAATAACATCATAAACAACGAATTAAACCCAAAAATCAATAAAATTTCTCAAAACTTCTAAAACTTTCAAATTTACAACAGTGAGTCCGAATTACGTCAAATGACTTCCGTTTCTTACCAAACTTTACAAACATGACATATATATTATTTTGAACCTGTACCGGGCTCCGAAACCATAATACGGGCCCGATACCATAGATTTCACATATAATTACATTTTCAAAAACCTCTTATATTTTCAAAAAATAATTTCTTTTAAAAATTCAATTCTCGTACTTGGGACCTCGGAATTCAATTTGGGGCATACGCCCAAGTCCCATATTTTCCTACGGACCCTCTGGGACCATCAAATTACGGGTCCGGGTTCGTTTAGCAAAAATGTTGACCAAAGTCAACTTTATTCAAATTTCAAATACAAAATTGTCAATTTCCTCAGTTTATCACATAAAGGCTCCCGAGTTACACGCCGCGATTGCGCACGCAAATCGATGTGAGATAGAATGAGGTTTTCATGACCTCGAAATACAGATTTAGCTAGAAATACACGGGATGACCTTTTGGGTCATCAAAACTACGCGGGTCTGATTCCCACTGTATGTGAGATACGTAGGCAAACCTCATCGGTTCCAACCCCTATTTTTTAAAACTTCAAAAATATTTTTCTTTAATTCCTTCTTTAGGAGTGTTTCTATTAGAAAATTTAGACAAATAAAAAATAAGAAAAGATTTATACCAAAAAAATAGTATATTTGTAGGAGTCTTTCGTTAGAAAAAGAAAACAAATGAAATAAAAATTCAAAAAATATTTTCTACCTTTTTTAAGAAGCCTTTTTTCCAAAATTAAAAAAAAAAATACAAAAAAATATTTTTTTTTCTTTAGAAGTCTTTCTTTCAAAAACAATAAATAAATAAAAAACCAAAATCCATAAAATATTTTCTTTTACTTCATTCTATAGAAAAGTCATTTTATAAGACCCTAATTTTAAAAAATCCAAAAAAAAATTATTTTAATTCCTTCTTTAGAAGTCTTTCTTTAGAAAATCCCGAATAAAAAAAAGTTTAAAACCAATAATAATTTCTTTCAATTTAGAAGTCTTTCATTCGAAAAGAAATTAAAATCCAAAAATATATTATCTACCTTTTTTTATAAGTCTTTCCTAAAATTCAAAAAAATCAAAAATCCAAAAAAAAAAGTATTTAATTTTTATTCTTTAGAAGTCTTTCTTTCAAAAAATAAAAACTCAAAAAAAAAAAAAAAAAATATTCCAAAAATATTTTCATTTTCGAAAAATTGAAAAGAAAATTCAAGATTCAAAAATATTTTCTTTTTCTTTTAGAAGTATTTCTTTCATAAATTTACAACTTCAATAATCCAAAAATATTTCCTTTCTTCTTTAGAAGTTTTTCTTTCGAAATTTCATTAATATATATATATATATATTTTTTTTTTTTCTTTCTTATTTAGAAGTCTTTCTCTTCAACGATGCTAAAAAAACAAGCAAATAGAAATCCAAAATATTTTCTTCTTTTTAAGTCGTTGTTTCGAAAAAATACGAAAAAAAAAATCAAAAATCAAAAGAAAAAAAACAAAAAGAGTTAGGTTATTTACTTTATTCTCCATCTTCCCGAACTACACAAGATCTGATTCATGTTCTCACATGATACGTAGGCAATCCACATCAGGTTCGATCGAATGAAAAAAAAAGTGAAAAAAAAAGAATGATAATAATATGGGCTGACTGAGTCCATTCTAACGTGTCTTTTATTTTGAATTGTGAAGAAAGTTTGAGGTGGTCGGTTTGTGGTAAGCTGACGCCACAAATTCCAAGGGAAAATGGACAACTGACATCGAAGCTATTACGAGCGGTCATGAGACTCAGGGTCAGATGGTTCAACAAGAGTCCACTGAGTTTAAGGAAAATAGAATACTGAAACAGAAAATGGCTGAAATGTGTCAAGCATGTGCCAATGGCCAAGGACCGCCCTTTCCTTCTCATGGTTTCCCAGAGTTCACACCCATCTCAACTACTGCCATTCCGACTATATTATCAGTTTATTTTTTGAGGGCATGGACTTTGACTGTTCTTTTCTTCTTTTTCCTTTTACCTGACTTTCTAAGAATTGCCCCAGCTTGTACTCTTGGGACATGGACCTTTCTTTTCATTTTTTTTAATTTCATTTTTTTTTACTTTTGACTCTAAAGTTGATTCCCAAAGAGGGTAGTCAAAGAAAAAATGACACCAACTCAAAAGGGGTAGAGAAGAGTATAAAGTGTTTAGATAGAAGCAAAAGGGCCTCCCAACCTCGAGAATGACAAAACATATTATCTTTTTGCGATCATAGCATTGATGAACATGTCTATCTTCTTGGTGTGTCGTGGTCGAATGACACTTTCTATCCATTAATGTCAAACTTTCAATCAAGTCTCAATTGATTAATCATCCTCAATCCCAATCTTTACAATGATTTGAAGGTGAATTTTACTCAACCTTAATTCCAAAGTATCCAACTCTTTATTCATCCTCAAAAGTGTCTCTTTCTCACTTATCTCATTCAAGACTAAATCAGTTTTTACGATCTGGCCAAAATTTCCACATGCATGTCATATCACTAAAACTAGTGGGAAAAGAACTAAGCATGGAATGACACAAAAGGACAAATTGTATTTCATTGAGTAAACAACAAGATAAATAACCTAAAATCCGAGTTACAACGCTAAAATAACCCGGATAATGAAAATAACAACAAAACAGACAGACAAGACTGACACAAACAGAAAAGAGGGATATGAGGGTTTGACTCAATAAAACAAATAAAATCTGGATCACAACCCTGAAATAACCTAGATAATGAGAAAACATCAAAACAAACTACCAAAATTCCTTTCTTGTGAGGATGGAATAACTTTTCAATTGCTAAGCTTGACATTTAGCAACAAATTTGCTCATCAAAATCAGCAGAGCCTTTTCCCATTTCAAAATCATTAACTTCAGTCAACAAGTTCCCGAGAGGATTCTCATACTCCCTGAAGAAAGTTTGAGGTGGTCGGTTTGTGGTAAGCTGACGACACAAATTCCAAGGGAAAATAGACAACTGACATCGAAGCTATTACGAGCGGTCATGAGACTCAGGGTCAGATGGTTCAACAAGAGTCCACTGAGGTTGAGGAAAATAGAATACTGAAACAGAAAATGGCTGAAATGTGTCAAGCATGTGCCAATGGCCAAGGACCGCCCTTTCCTTCTCATGGTTTCCCAGAGTTCACACCCATCTCAACTACTGCCAGCAGTTCTCTCGGGAACTTGTTGACTGAAGTTAATGATTTTGTCTGTTTTATAAAAGTTGTTTTCATTGTGTTAGAGGGCTAGCCTAGTTTCACGATAGGCGCCAGCACGACCCTTATTTATTTGGGGTCGTGACAAGTTGGTATCAAAGCTCTAGGTTACCTAGGACTCAACTGTCATGAGCAGGTTTAGTAGAGTCTTGCGGATCGGTACGAAGACGTCTGTACTTATCTTTGAGAGGCTACAGAACTCTTAGAGAAAATCTCATTTCTTGAATTCTGTCGTGCCATTCTATGATTCTGGAAATCTAAACTTCTGTTGTTTCATTCTCTCACAGATTGTGAGGACACGCACTACTGATCAGGGTGACCAGACACTAACTAGACCAGTGAGAGGTCAAGGCTGTGGTAGAGGTAGGGGACCAGCCGGGGCAGTACCAGTGGATCCCCCTACTATTCAGGATCAGGTTCCCGCCGCGGGTATTCCAGCGGGACATGCTCATGCACCGGCAGTGCCCATTGTTATTCCGGGTCTTCAGGAGACCCTGACTCAGGTTTTGACAGTATGTACTAGCCTTGATCAGGCAGTTGCCGTGTCTACTACTGCTGCTACATCTCAGGCCGGGGGAGGCACTCAGACTCCAGCTGCCCGAACACCTGAGCAGGTTGTACAGGGCCTACAGACACTGGGGGCAATGCCAGCCAGCCAGTTGCTCCAGTTCATGACTATGTGGTTCTAGCTATGCCAGAGGATGAGCAGCGCAAGCTAGAGATGTTTAGTAGACTTCAGCCTCCGACATTCAGCGGTGCAGAGGGCGAGGATGCCCATGGTTTTCTGGATAAGTGTTAGAGGATACTTCGTGGTGTTGGGATTCTAGAGACTAGTGGGGTCTCATTTGCTACATTTCAGTTTTCTGGTGCTGCTTTCACTTGGTGGGAGTCTTTTGAGAGGCATAGGCCTATTGGTTCTGCACCCCTCACCTGACAGCAGTTCTCCACTATCTTCTTGGAGAAGTATGTTTCCTAGTCTCACTGGGAGGAGCAGCGTAGGCAGTTTGAGCAGCTGCGTGAGGGAGGTCTATCCGTTACATAGTATGAGATGCAATTTTCTTAGTTGGCTCATCATGCTACTGAGTTAGTCCCTACTGATAGGGAGAGGATGGAGGTTTGTGGATGGCCTTACTTACCAGCTGTATTTTGATGACTAGGGATAGAGTATCTGGTGCTACTTTCGAGTAGGTTGTTGATATTGCTCGAGATATTGAGTTTGTTCGCCGCTAGGAGCAAGAGGAGAGGGAGGCCAAGAGGTCTCGTGGTTCTGGTAGTTTCAGTGGTAAAGTTCTTCCAATTTTCACCAATTCCGACCTACCTTTATTTATGGGATATTTGAAGGAGAGCTTTGTAACTTTTTCTATAAAATTCTCTCTAGCTCGAAGAATTAGTTTGATTCTCCCTATAAAAATAGTTAAGGAAAAAGGGGCACTTTTGTTAAAGGACTCACTACTGTAGAGAATATCTCCTTGGCTCACGAGGTGGCTTTAAGTGATAGGGGATTTTAACCTAAAGACAACATAGGAGGGAGGGGGGTCAAAAGAAAGTCAGGATATGGCAAAAGCATCTTTTTGGATCGAATGGG
Source organism: Nicotiana undulata (assembly GCA_005239495.1). Classification (NCBI taxonomy): domain Eukaryota; kingdom Viridiplantae; phylum Streptophyta; class Magnoliopsida; order Solanales; family Solanaceae; genus Nicotiana; species Nicotiana undulata. The sequence goes on from ML250596.1 coordinate 22,327, forward strand.
CTTTTGTGATAAATGGTGGAATTTGATACATGGATGTTTATGTAATGAAGACTTTGGAGTGCTTGTGGATGGTGTGCCACATGGGTACTTTCCAGCTTCTCGAGGGCTGCGACAAGGGTTCCAAACCTAGCCTGTTGATTTTAGCTGAAGAAGTGCTAAGCCGGGACTTGGTATCATTGAAAATGATAACATCTTACCATGCTTCGAGATCGTGCCCAGCACTCTCCTACTTTCTCTTTGATAACGATGTTCTAATATTATATAATATAATAGCCATAAACGGAATCTTAAGAAGCAGAAAATCTTTCTGGAAAAAAGTAAGAAGCTGATTGTAATGTTGTAATGGCTAAAAGGTCGATTTCGATAAGAGCCAGTGCTTCCTCTCGAATAGAGCTCCTCGCAGAAATTCCAGATCATTGAAGAGGAATAAAAAAATGGTAGTTTTCCTATCAAGTACCTAATTGTTTTCTTGTCCCTCAAGAGAATATAGAGAGAACCTTCCTCTACGGGAGAAAATGAAAAAGAGAATCTCAGATTGGAAAAGAAAATTGTTGTCCTCCGGAGGTCGACTAAGGCTTATTAAACATGTTCTAGTCTTCCTATGCACATGTGAATGTTTTTTCCTGAATTAGCCGGCCCACACTTCGGCTACTAATAATGGGATAAGACCTTACTACTATATAGGATATGTTACCCTCTCTCCAGTGAGTGCAGTGAATGACTCTCGCCTCACCCGCCCGTTTGACTTATGGCATCATCAACTTGCTTTTCAATAAAAGCGATTTCATAACCATAAAGAAAGACCTCTCTTTCGGGATTAGTCCCGTCCCTAGATGTAGTAGTCAATCAGCGGGACATTCAAAGAAGCTATGCACCTTCACTGAATGTTAATGAAAGAAAGCCCTTTCATCCTAATCTCATCTACTGAAAAGGGGGCCGGGCGTAACACGTTCTTTTTTGGGACACATAGGCTATTACAGACGCATTAAAGAAGACTTTTCGAAGCGCGGAATCCCAGAATTGAATCATTGCAGAAGAAAGGTATAACGCTTGGGAACCGGAACAGGACTAAGCCTTTAAGCATGCAGATGAGTGTTTGTTGTCAGCCCCAATCCTTTGGTTTTCGGATTGGAATAAGGAGTTCCATGTTCATACTGACGCATCACTCTATGCCATTGGATGTATGTTGGCGCAAGAAGGGCCTCTTGATCACTCCATCTACTTTTAAAGTATACGACTTTGCGCTTGGGAATTATACAACCACCGAACCTTCTTTATCATGATTTGACCCATACCTCAGACCCAAGATCGAGCACCAGAGCTGCTCATAACAACGTACCAAAAAGAAGAATGCGAGAAGTTCATATTCTCCAGATTCTACTATAAACCAGGTAGTGAGGATGAAAAAAGCATAAGCTACCTCGTTCGTGCTCCCGTCTTTCCCGCTGCCATCTTCGGTGGATGCGCCCCTTCACTTAAAGGCGGATAGGGCACTGAGCCAACCTTTTAGATTGAATAAAGTTACTAAGCTAGTCACCTCACCTCTCTTTCTTACCCGCCCTTATTAGTAGTAGGCAACCTTTCTTTCTCTCCTTTCTTCCAGTTTTTTCCAGATAAAGGTCTAATAGAGTTGCGCTTTCTTAGTACATTGCCTTTCATTACCAATCTGTCGTTTTACAGCACGGAGTTACCTGATGTTCGCTACTACTAATAAGGGCAGAGAGATGTTAACCTTTCGCTATTAGTAAGCACTCCCCTAGTTTTGACCTAATGAGCTTTCTTTACGTTGAGTTAATTAACCCGACGGGTTCGCCTAGATGCCTAGTAAAGAACGAGCTGGTGGGAAAGAGCTGGAGATCATGAAAAGAATTTCCACACAAGGAGGCAGGCGACCGGGAAGCTTTGCTTCTAGAATGCCGACTACATGGGAACATATGTTATATAGGTTGATTCTAATTCTTGCTGCCCGCTCGATTCCGAGGAATAAAGAGAGGGCTTGACCACAATTTCCCAAGTAAGAGATAGAATCTCACTAATTGGAAGGAAAAGGAGGGCTTCTATCCATTGTGATTCGGTTTCTTGGTATGGAGAGATCTCTGCCATAAAAGAGAGAGCTCCTAAGCCTTATTCTGCCGATCAAAGAGCGACGTAATTCCCGATTCATCCAAAATAGTATTTTAGTAAAGAAGAGAGGCATTCTGGGCCGACTACTACGACTACATGCCCATCTAGTGCAGTGGCTTGGAAGCAAGCTACCTTGACCATCTTCCGAAGTTATAAATAATTTACTAATCAAAGGCTGTAAGGGCGGACTTCTCTACATTCAGCCACACCACAGTGACCCCGAAGCGATCTTCTTCTAGTTGCGGGACGAAATCTGACAGCCAATTGCTGGCTCTGAATAACCAGCCCAGCAATAAGCTCAATTCTTCCATAACATAAGGGGGCGGGCTTGCGCGCGAGCCGAATGACGTAGGTGCACAAGAGTACTTCGCGCCACAACCATCTCCTTTTTATAGGTTCTACGGACCGATGCCTGCTGCTTCATCTGGGAGAAAAGAATCATAGATATGCCAGTCATTAGAAGGAAGAACCACCATAAAAAGATTCCTCAGTAGAGGTCGCCTATTTAGACCTCCTCAGCCAGTTCGCCCAGCTTATAGCGGCGCATCATCGGGGCAGGGTCCCCGCGGTTCTCATCCAGGCCGCTCATCATTCAGTGCCCTCCCAACTCAGAGTTCATCTCGGCATCGTCTATCCAGGGTTTCTCCATGCAGGGTTCTTCGAGTGGTTATTCTGGTTCCAAGGGTTCCTTTCAGTCCCCGTATCCTACACCGGGGAGTTGCTATTAGTGTGGAGAGTTCGGGCACATGAGGAGGCAGTGCCCTCATTTAATTGGAGGTCCATCTAAGTCTAGGAGCCAGCCTTCGACATCAGCTCCAATCACTTCACCACCCACCCAGGCAGCCAGGGGTGGTGGCCAGTCAGCTAGAGGCCGCCCTAGAGGGGGAGGTCGAGCGAGTGGAGGTCAGACCCGTATCTATGCACTTCCAGCCAGACTTGATGTTATGGCCTCCGATGTGGTGATCACATGTATTATCTCAGTTGTCACCTAGATTCTTTGGATTTATTTGACCCTGGTTCTACATATTCATATGTCTCGTCTTATTTTGCACATTTCCTGGATATGCCCCGTAAGTCTCTAGTTATGTCTGTTCATGTGTCAAATCCCGTGGGTGATACTATTGTTGTAGACCGTGTGTATCAGTCGTGTGTGATATCTATTGGGGGTATGGAGACCCGAGTGGACCTATTGTTACTCAGCATGGTTGAGTTTGATGTGATACTGGGCATGGATTGGCTATCTCCGAGTCATGCTATTCTTTATTTTCACGCTAAGATCGTGACCTTGGCTATGCTTGGAGTTCCGAGGGTTGAGTGGAGAGGTTCTTCGTAGTATGTGCCTAGTAGGGTGATTTTTTACCTGAAGGCTCAGCATATGGTTGAGAAGGGATGTTTATCTTATTTGGCTTTTGTGAGGGTTTTTAGTGGTGAGACTCCTGTTGTTGATTCTGTTCCTGTGGTCCGTGATTTTCCGAACGTGATCCCTACAGACCTGCCAGGCATGCCACCTGACAGGGATATTGATTTTGGTATTGATCTGGTGCCAAACACTCAGCCTATTTCTACTCCACCTTACCGTATGGCACCAACGAAGTTGAAGGAATTAAAATAACAACTTCAGTAACTCCTACATAAGGGGTTCATTCGGCCTAGTGTGTCACCTTAGGGGTGCACCAATGTTGTTTGTGAAGAAGAATGATGGTTCTATGCGCATGGGTATTGATTATCGGCAGCTGAACAAGGTTACGGTGAAGAACCAGTAACCTTTGCCTCGTATTGATGATTTGTTTGACCAGCTTCAGGGGTCCAGAGTGTTCTCCAAGATTGATTTGAGGTCTGGGTATCATCAATTGAATATTCAGGATTCTGACATCCTGAAGACTGCTTTCAGGAATAGATATGGCCATTATAAGTTTCTTGTTATATCATTTGGGATGACCAATGCCCCAGCACCCTTTATGCACTTGATGCACTACGACCTTATCTTGATTCCTTCGTCATCGTGTTTATTGATGACATCTTGGTATATTCCCTATCTCGGGTGGATCGTGAGCAACATTTGAGAGTTGTGCTTCAGACTCTGAGGGAGAAGATGTTGTATGCGAAATTTTCGAAGTGTGAATTCTGGCTTGATTCAATTGCATTTTTGGCCATGTGGTGTCCTGTGATGGGATCAAGGTAGATCCAAAGAAGATAGAGGCAGTGCAGAGTTGGCCTAGACTGTCGTCAGCTACTGAGATTCGTAGTTTCCTTGATTTGGCAGGGTACTATCGCCGTTTCATAGAGGGATTTTCATATATTGCAGCACCTATGACCAGACTGAACTAGAAGGGTGCTTAGTTCAGGTGGACTGAGGAGAGCTTTCAAAAGCTCAAGTCAGCTTTGACCACAACTCCGGTATTGGTTTTGCCTACTGGTTCGGGTTCTTATACAGTCCATTGTGATGCTTCTAGAGTTGGCTTGGGAGCGGTATTGATGCAGGACGGTAGGGTGATTGCCTACGCGTCTAAACAATTGAAGGTGCACGAGAAGAATTATCCAGTGCACGATCTCGAGTTAGCTGCCATTGTTCATGCCTTGAAGATTTGGCGCCATTATTTGTACGGAGTGCAGTGTGAGAGTTTCACCGATCATCATAGTTTGTAGTATCTACTAAAGCAGAAGGACTTGAATTTGAGTCAGAGGAGATGGTTGGGGCTCCTCAAGGATTATGACCTAATTATTTTATATCATCTGGGGAAGTCCAATGTGGTGGCCGATGCCCTGAGTCACAGAGTAGAGAGTTTGGGGAGTCTAGCCTACCTTTCAGCAGTAGAGCGACCTTTAGCACTTGATGTTCAGGCTTTAGCAGGCCAGTTGGTGAGATTGGATTTGTCAGAGCCTCCGTGGGTATTGGCTTATGTAGCCTCCAGGTCTTCTCTTTATGATCAGATTAGAGCACGCCAGTATGATGACCGACACTTGCTAGTTCTTCAAGACATAGTCCGTCAAGGTGATGCCAGGGATGTGACTATTGGTGATGACGGGGTTATGAGGATGCATGGCCGTATTTGTGTGCCTAATGTGGATGGGCTTCAAGAGTTGATTTTAGCAGATGCTCACTAAATTGGTGGAGGCAGATGAAGAAGGATATTGTTGATTTTGTAGCTCAGTGTCTCAACTGTAAGCAGGTCAAGTATGAGCACCAAAGTCCAGGTGGTTTATTTCAGAGGTTAGATATTCTGGAGTGGAAGTGGGAGAAGATCACCATGGACGTTGTCGTTGGGATCCCACAGACTTCGAGGAGATTTGATGCTATTTGGGTCATTGTAGATCGGCTGACCAAGTCCGTGCACTTCATTCCTGTTGGTACTACATATTCTTCGGAGCGGTTAGCTGAGATTTATATCAGGGAGATTGTCCGATTGCATGAGGTTCCAGTTTCTATCATTTCTGGCAGAGGTACTCAGTTCATATCTCAGTTTTGGAGAGCCATGCACAGAGGTTTGGGTACTCAGGTTGAGTTGAGAACAACGTTTCATCCTTAGATCGACGGACAGTCGGAGCGCACTATTCAGATTTTGGAGGACATGCTACGTGCCTGTGTGATTGATTTTGGGGGTTCATGGGACCCATTTCTTCCACTCGCAGAGTTTGCTTATAATAACAGTTAGCTGCCCAGTATTCAGATGGCTCCGTATAAGGCTTTATATGGTAGGAGGTGTAGATCTCCGATTGGTTGGTTTGATCCCGATGAGGCTAGGCTATTGGGCACAGACTTGGTTCAGGATGCGTTGGATAAGGTGAAGTTGATTCAGGAGCAACTTCGCATGACGCAGTCTAGGCAGAAGAGTTATGTGAACCGGAAGGTCTGGGATGTGTCTTTCATGGAGGGAGAGAAGGTACTGTTGAAGGTGTCACCCATGAAGGGTGTTATGAGGTTCAAGAAGAGGGGAAAGCTGAGTCCCCAATTTATTGGGCCTTTTGAGGTTCTTCAGAAGATTGGGGAGGTGGCTTATAGACTTGCTTTACCACCTAACCTATCGGGTATTCATTCGGTATTTCATGTTTCGATGCCCCGGAATTATATTGGTGACCCATCTCATGTTTTAGACTTCAACACAGTTCAGCTCGAGGGTGATATGTCATATGAGGTAGAGCTAGTGGCTAATTTTGGTCGTCAGGTCAGAAAGTTGAGATCTAAGGATATAATTTCAGTGAAGGTGTAGTGGAGAGGAAAGCCAGTGAAATAGGTTACTTGGGAGACCGAGCGGGAGATGCGAAGCATATATCCTCACTTGTTTGAGACTCCAGATATGTTTCTAGACCCGTTGAGGACGAACACTTGTTTAAGAAGGGGAGAATGCAACGACCCGGCCGGTCGTTCTGTAGAATTTGCACTGTAATTTCTGTTTCTGCTTGGTAATGCATTGTTTAGACTGTTTATGATGTTTTGGGGTCGGTTGGTTCGGGTTCAGAATGATTGTAGTGAGAATAGGGACACTTAGTCTCTTAAAGTAGCCTTATAGTTGGAAAAGTCAACTGGGAGTTGACTTCTTGGTAAACGATCTTGGAATGCGGATTTTATGGCTCGGGTAGCTTCATTAGGTGATTTGAGACTTAGGAGTGTGTTCTAAATGTAGTTTGGAGGTCCGGTGTAGAATTAGGCTTGAATTGGCGAAAGCTATTTTTTGGTGATTTTCGGTCGGCACTGGAAAATAGGCTATCGGGGTCGGAATGGAATTCCGGAAGGAACATGTTCGTAGTGTCATTTTGGATGTGTGTGCAAAATTTCAGGTCAATCAGATGTGTTTTGGATGGTTTCGACATATTTGGTGAAATTTAGAAGTTTCAAAGTTCATAAGCTTGAATTCGGGGTGAATTTAGTGTTTTGATGTTATTTTTGGTGTTATGAGGATGCGACTAAGTTTGGATGATCATTTATGGCTTGTTGGTATTTTAGATTGGGGCCCTGAGGGGCTCGGGATTGATTTCGGATTGCTAACAGGGGTTTGAACTTGCAAAATTGCAGCATAACTGCTGCTGGTGTGATTTTTCTGGTGTGACCGCACCTGCGGATGGGGAGCCGCAGGTGCGGACCCGCAGAAGCGGGTAGAACTCCGCGGGTGCGGATATTGGAAAGCTCAGTGAAAAGTCACAGAAGCAGATGTTGGACCGCACCTGCGAAGTCGCAGGTCCGGAAATGGCCCGTTTAATGAAAAATCGCAGGTGCGGTTTATTGACCAGAGAAGCGGTCCGCAGGTGCGAGATTATGGACCGCAGGTGCGAGATGCCTGGGCGAAAGTATATAAGTTGGACTTAGCAAATTTGGGTCTTCTTTTCATAATTCTCATAAGGGTTTCAAGATTTTGGAGGGTTTTTGAAGAGGGAAATTGATAGTTCTTCATTGAGGTAAGGTTTTTTGACTCTAAACTCGTTTATATGTAATTAATGGTCGGTTTAGTGGTGAATATTTTGGGAAAATCAGTGCAAAAATGAGTAATTAGGGCTTGAGATTAAGAAACCTTAAAATGGGAATTTGAGGGGTTATTTGGACTTCGATTTCAGTGTTCTTGGTATGTATAGACTCATGGGAGGATGATGATCATTTTGGTGTAAATTTTATCGAGTTCCGAGACGTGGGCTCAGGGGTAAGTTTTGGCCAATTTCGGGAATTTTGCCTAGTTTTGATAGTTTTCGAGTGGGTTTCGTCTCCCTAGCATAAATTGATGTTATTAACCTAATTTTGATAGTCTCGGAGCATTTGGGAGCCGATTCGAGGGGCAAGAGTATTGCAGAGTAGCTTTTCGAGTTGTTTTGAGGTAAGTAACGATTGTAACTCAACCTGAGGGTATGAAACCCCGGTATTTTACATTGTTTTGGTAAATGAGGTGACACACATGCTAGGTGACGAGCGTTTGGGTGTGCATCTATAGGGTTTGTGACTTGGTCCAGGCCGTATCTACTATTAAGCCGCGTATTCGATTTGAAACCTTACGATATCCTCTATTTTAGAACTTATTACCTGTTTATGGGCTGTAAGCCATGTTTGGGGCCTTGTGCCAACCTGTTTAGACCTGCAGAGGTTCTTTTGCACTATTCTCACACTATCCTGATAAAACATTTGCGAACTCAGTCATGTTTTCTACTTATTGTTATATTCATTGTTATTACACTATTTGGATACTCTGAGAGGTATTTTGGGGCTGAGTCCTATGAGTTGAGATGAGTTGCTCGAGTGGCTTGTGAGGTTGAATGAGTGAGGCCGAGAGCCGAGTATGTGAGGATAGTTATGGATCGGGCTGCACGCCGCAGTAATATATATTATAAATTATATGGATCGGGCTGCACACCGCAGCAATATAAATTATATATGGATCGGGCTGCACGCCGCAATAATATATATATTGGATCGGGCTGCATGCCGTAGCAACATAGTGCTTGGGCTGTAGGAGCCCCTCCAGAGTCTGTACACCCCTAGTGAGCACATTCGACTATTATATGGATCGGGCTGCACGCCGCAATATTATTATATATGGATCGGGCTGTGCGCCGCAACAATATATATATATATATATATGTATTGAATCGGTGTGCAGTAGTTGAGTGGATATCTGGTACTTGTTGAGGGAGAGTGCTTAGTGAGAGCATGGTATACTGATAGTGGAGACATGAGTGACGGAGATACCTTGTTATGAGAGATATTGTGCCTGAAAGACGGATACATTGTGAATTTTACTGTTTTTCTCACTCATATTTATACTGAGCTTTTCTAACAAAAGTTGATTTACTATTTTTACAACAGAAACATGATTTATAAATGCTCGTCACTGCACTCAAGTTTTTAGATACTTTGGTTACTTACTGAGTTTTCATACTCACATTACTCCCTGCTAGTGTCTTCTGACGTACTTGGATTTTGATCGAGGATCGAGGTAGCTGCTCAGCGTCCACAGCTGACCTCCTTTCCTTCCTATTCCTATACTTTGATGTTTCTTTTGGACTTGTATTAGTGACAAAGTTATATTTTTATACATTGTATTATCATCCTAGGTGCTCATGGCAGTTGACTCCCGAGGTCTAGGGGCGAATTTGATTGCTTGACTTCATTATCATTCCTGTTGAAATTGTCTTAAAAATTTGATATTTATCAGTTTATGAGTTTATATTTCTATAAAACAGACAAAAGTTATTTTTACTGTGTTAGAGGGTTAGCTTAGTTTCACGATAGGTGCCATCACGGCCCTTATTGATTTGGGATCGTGACACCATCAGACCCAGCTAAACCATCCAAAAAACAGTGTCTGCTCCTCGTCACGATATTTCTCCACCAGTTTATCCATCGAAAAAGTGAGCTTCACCACCAGTGAAAAAGAGCATTAAAGGAAAGGATAACGGTGGAAACAATAGCTTATATATACCAACTGGATTAGCAGAAATCAATTTCTCCTAGATATGCACGAGCGTAGCACTTCCGCTATCAATTTAATGTTGCCTTTGACCCCTCTATTTTCCTATTCAATACATATAAAAGAAGATTTTATTATCACACACAGACACACATGCACATACATCCTTCTTTAATTTACACCTAAAATTACTCATATTAAAGGTTTATACATTTATTGAAATATAGATAAGTACTGTAATTACACAAAAAAATGTTGTTTATTGATGTATTTGGAGATCAAAGGTTGTAAATCTCTACATAGTCGGGATTATAAATTAAGAATTTTAAATTTTTTCTAAAGAGAGGGTGGAACAGAAGAAGGGGGTCACCGGGAAGACGACAGAAAGAATGAGGTTGTAAGAGACATGGGGAGTGTTTATCCTAAAATCGGATAACAATTGAATACATATGTGGTTTTTAAGAAACGTGATATAACTTAATACAAATTGAAAGAACAGATCAATATTGAAATTAATGATAAGAAAATAAATGCAAACCACACAAATTGAAGAGTCTTAGCCTTGAAGGTTGGTCGCCCTCGAGTCAAGAAGTGCCTCAATCGATGTCGGAATAAGATGACAAGATAATAAGAACTAGAAATAACAGTGTATTGCTTTTGAATGTGTTTCTCAATGTGTGTTAAAAATGATCAGACCCCCTTTATATAGTAGGGGAGTCCTACTCTTGATATAATTTCTATAAAAGGTAAAAAATCTCATAATTTGCTAATTAATCGGCCTCTACTTGATACATCCCGAGGTTTCCGCCGTGATATCCAACTGATCGCGGATATTTCGGTCTTCTTTTATTTGGCCTGATAAAGATTCCTCAATCTTTTTCGGTCCCAGAGTCCCGAGCTCGATGATTTAACTTGGCGCCTAGGTTCGATATAATCCGGGGTCGAGCTTCAACCTGTAAGGTTTCAGTCCCGACTTGTCATACAATAGACGAGCCCGGTTTCGACCGTATACAGATAGTCTCCTTATTTTTTAGAGAGAAGACAGCGAGAAACGATATGAACTTCCATATCCTTGCTTCGATAAATCTTAACGTAAGAAACAAAAGGTAACTAAAACGTCCCGTCGATCCAGTATCCAAGGTATTAAATGTGTGTCAGTTGTTGGCCGGCCAATACATGTATTGAATCGTCGTTTACAAACTATAAATACTTCATCCTTCCATCCATTAGAACTTTTACATTCAAACTTTTGCTCTTGTGCTTTTAAGAATATTTCATCACCTTTATCCTTTGGTCTCCTGGCTTAAGTCTAAAATTTCGTCCCTTCTAGTTTTCTGAAAACTTTCATAAACTATCTGCCAATTACGCCTTCTCTTTCATCAGGAAACTCCCTCTTCCTTAAGACTGTCTGAAGAAGAAAATGTTCTGTCTACTATTGTCGAGGAAAAGACACCTGAGCCCTCCTTAACTATGTTTGTTCCTGCGGGGTGCCCAACTAGGGCCGACTTCAAGATTGAGAAAACCCCCTTGGTAGCGGGTCAGTGCTAGCCGGCCTCGAGGTACATATGTATAATTACTGCCAGTATCCTCGATAAGGTCAAAGAGGAATGCAACTGGGAAGATAAACTCATAGTTGTCCCTACCCCCGAGGAATCGATCACTACCCAAGCAGAGGGGTTTTAAGTGTTTACACTTACCCATTAACATTGGGCCCTCTAGACCCGGTCCTTATCACCTTTTGTAATAGGTACGAGGTGATCCTTGGTCTAATCCATCCCTCCTTCTAGAGGATAGTGATTCTTCTCCGCTTCTTTGTATGCAAAATCGACAAGTTCCCTTTCTCCATCGACCATCTTATGTGTCTGTATGGTCCCCTACTCTATCGAAGGGGTTGATAAATTTTTCCCGTCGGGCTACTAAAGCCCCATTCTTAAGCATAGACGAGGACCGAGACCGAGGCTGGTTGGGACGATTTGTTCGAGTGAAGACCTCAGACTTAATTCTGGCCAAGGACATGCCATTCCTTGAGAAATGGAATATGAAGCATAAGTATGACCTTGCATTTAATATTTCGTTCGTCATTTTCTTTTGACCTTCTTCTCGTCGATTTTCTGTGATGTAGTTCCTGCTCAGATGCTGGATGCAGTACCCCGACTTAAGGAGTGGGTCGAGGGAATCGTGTCTAAAAAGCCCTACTCCGAGTGCGCGTGGCGTGAACATTCGAAAGGCCGGTGGGAGGCACGTTCTCATGGTAAGATTCTTTCCTAGAACTGACATCACTTGGGTTTCTTTCCGAGTTTACTAATCTCTTTTTCTTTGTAGGACTTGGGAAGGATGTTGAGATGAGGCCTCAGTCTGGTGATGATGACATATCACCGAGCCCCCTACTACAAAGTAGGATAAATTGAAGAAAAGCTCCGAGTTCCTCGGGCCCCGAAAAGAAGAAACTGAGGAAGCGGCTGGCGCGCAAAAATAAGAATGCCAGCGCTCGAGAACTCTCATTCGCCGAGGTTACCTTTCAACGTCTGAGCCTCATTTATCATAGAAGCAGTAAATTAAGGCAGTCTAGAGAGATCAATCACCCCAAGAGCCTCCTTAGGCACATTATCTTCTGACCGAGATGTATCGCTCATTCTTTTTGGACCTCCCTAGCTCGGGGCAAAACGGTCTCGACCCTCCTTAGTTCGGAGGCTTCATTCATTGCTTTTTCTATGACCTGTATGGATTGAGGCATTTCAGAACTTCTTCTCATGCAGGTCACCATCTTGGAGTCTTCATCTTCTTTGACCTCAACCCTCAAATGACGGAGTGAGTCCAGTGCCCAAGGAGCAACAAATTCTTTCCATAATTTCTTCGACGGACGGGATTCTACTACTTCAGAGGATGTCATCGGGTTGGGCGACTTACCGGTGCCAAAGACGATATCGTCCCCAAGATCTGGCTGGTCTTCTTTAAGCCCAAAGTTAGTGAGTCAGTTCCCGGCTCCGAGTGTTGATCCTACTCGGAGACGAGCAATTTTTATGTCCATTCCGTAGGACGCCCCGGTTCTCTCTACCCCGGTGGGGATTGCCAGTTACCTGCGGTTCTTGGTGACCGAAGAGGATCAATCTAGAATGAACGAGGTGGAAGGGCCCTGCCTGTTCAACGAAGCTTAACATGCGCTGAATCGGGTAATTTTGAATGTCCTTTCATTATATTCTTAGATTTAATCATGAATAATCGTAACATTTTCCTTTGTGCTTGCATGACTCGGTGCTTCATCATGAGACCTTTCTCCGACACCGGGAGGAGTTCAAGCGTCACGAGGCCGAGACTCGGGAGCTTGCTGAGAAAAAGGATGCTTATAATCTTCTTAGTGAAAAAAGCTAGGCTGAGAAGGAAGCGGCTCAGAAGAAGCATGCCGACATGGTCGAGCAAGTAAGGAGAGTTTTAGAAGTTAGTGATGATGAGTCAAACTCAACGGCTAACGGTCCGAACCCGTAAGTCCAAAAGAAACTTTACCAGATATAGCACCTTCGATTGGAGGTGGATACAGTCAAAGTCGAGGCCGAAGAATTGAAGAAGAATATGGATCACCTGGCTGCAGAGAAGGAGACTTCCCGAGCGCAATTGGATTCGGCTGAGGTCCAGCTTCAGGCTATAAAAGAGAAAAACTTGCTGCAGGACAAAACGATCGAGGGGCTCCAATCTAAGCTGAACTTGATTGTTTCTGGTCAAGAGAATCTGGCCAAGTAGCTTGAGGTGGCCAAGTTAGAGGTTGTCGTGGCCAAGACCGAGGCCGATGATAAAGTGGCCAAGTTCAAGGCTGATGTTGAGGCAATTCAGGAACAAGCTGTTAACATGGTGAAGCATGCAAGGTGGCAATCTCGAAGGGAGGATCTCAAGGGAGTCCATGCTTAATATTTTGACATATTGGCTGAAATCGAGAATGCCAAAATATGTGAAGCCAAGGCTTGGAAGCTTGCTTATACCGAGGAGGATTCTGAGGGGTCTGAAGAGTCAGGTGAGTCCGATGGTGGCGAAGACCCCGTAGGCGGCGATGTGGCCCCTGATGAAGATTAGGCCAGTTAGGATCTTTTTGCATTTTGTACTATCTTTTGGTTGAGGCCGTTCGACCTTTGTAAAAAATATGTATCGGGACTATTCAGCCCTTGCAAAGAATTATATATATATTACCAGTTATGTATATTTATAAGTAACTCATTACAAAAATTAATTAATTTATAAAATATTACTAATATAAGCCAATTAGCTATTTGTAGGAAAAAAAGGTTAAATTTTTTTATTTTTTCTTATTAAGTATTATTAGAATAGATTGGGTACATCTTAAGGATCTTGAATCTCAGTATTGGGATGATTTTGGAGAAATTTTGAGGAGATTTGAATTGAAAATTCGAAGTAAAAACGAAACATGAAAAAATGATATGTGTACCACACGATGTATCATTTGTGAATCACATATGCATCATATTTGTATCAATTGTGTATCATATGTATACTTGTGTGTAAGATACAGGCGTGATACATGTTTGATACAGGCATCGCAGAGGAATTTTTTGAACTCGGTTAATTACAAATTTTGATACAAACCAGCTCAAATCACCTCCAATCTTCCTCAAAAGGTCAAAAGGCGTCGCTTTTGAATTTTTCCTTTGCCTTTTTTGTTTGTATTCGCAAAAGGTCGAAATGCTTTAGCATGAAATAAGTAGGTTATGTTTGAAGGTTAACCTTGCTTTTAACGTTACTCTGTTTTAAGGCATTGTAGGGATTCAGTGTTACCAAAATATTTGTCCCAAAATAGTTTAAGTTTATAGCTTGTTGAGGGTAGCCTTTAGAAGCGGTTATGACAAATTTTCTTTTTTGAAGACCTAGTTTTTGCTACGAATCTCAGACGTCTCCAAGCCGTGTTAATGTGGCCGTAACCCTTTAGTTCGGGAGCCGCCCATTAGACTTGATTTCCCGAGTTATCCGGGCTTTCCCAAGATAACAGCCCCCGAGCGGGGGTGGCCGTGGCCTTTAAAATTCGGGGGTTGCCTAATGGTTTTATGCCCCGAGGTCTAGTAGCTAGGGATGTCGGAGTTTGTTTTCGGATGGCAGTTCCTGAGTGAGAGAGTGATCATTCAAACTCTGGTTATAAGTGGCTTTTGGGCTCGTTAACTTTAGGGGATCGGAGGATGGAAATTCTTCAAGGAATGTAAAGAAGAAAATTTAAAATATAAGAGATTGCAAGGAAGAGACTTCTCTTTATTCTTGTGCATAATAAGGATATATGTGTACATGCTTTGCGACAGGGTTCGAGCAGTCTACGTGGGCACGGTTCATTTGACCGTTTGGCCCTTACATTGAATCCTATTGATCGAGACCCTTCAATCCTAAAATCTCTTTCCAAGCTAAAGTTGACATCGAAGGGTAATTCCCCCAAGTGTTCGAGGTTGATCGAAGTAAGTCCTCTAATAATATTTTGATTGTTGTTACCAGTTTATTACCGGCCTTCGATTCTAAGTTAGCACGATTTACTTGTTTCCTCGTTAAAAACCTTGCTAAAAAACCTATTTGGGACAAAACCGGTTTAAGGGAAAAAGAGTGCAACGCGTGCTTTCAGACCTAAAATCTCATAATTTTCCTCGTCGATCACCTGCAAAAGTTAGTTCAAAATATAAACAAAAGAAAATGAATTGGACTGTACCTTAGTAGTAATATTGTTTTAGGTGAGTTACATTGCAATTGTTTGGTAGTTGTTCACCATTCATCGTACTGCGCTTGTAGGATCCTTTTTCGGTGATTTCGATGATATGATATGGCGCTTCCCAGTTCGGCCCCAACTTTCCCTCGTTTTGGTTTTTGGTGTTCAACATGACCTTCTGTAGCATTAAGTCCCCAATGCTGAAGTACCGAATGTTGGTCCTCTTGTTGTAATCTCTCGATCCGCTGCTTTTGGGCAGCCAGCCGAATAAGGGCGACCTCACGCTTTTCATCTATTACCTCTAGAATTATATTCATAGCCTCATCATTTGATTCCGTTATTGCATATCGAAATTTGATTCTTGGCTCACCGACCTCGATCGGTATCAAAGCTTCAGCTCCAGAAACCAACGATAATGGAGAGGCCTTGGTACTGGACTTCGAGGTCGTACGATATGCCCAAAGAACTTCGGGCAAGAGTTCCTTCCATTTTCCTTTGGCGCCAATCAACCTCTTTTTAAGGTTTTGGAGTATGGTTTGTTCGTTGATTCGGCTTGCCCGTTCCCACTAGGGTGGTAGGGCGTTGATAGGATCCTTTTGATCTTGTGGTCTTTGAGAAATTTGGTCACCTTGCTACCGATGAACTATTTCCGTTATCGCACACGATCTCGGCTGGCATTCCGAACCAACATATGATATATCTCAAATGAAATTGACGACCTCTTTATCCCTCACCATTTCATGTGCCTGGGCTTCCAAACACTTAGAAAAATCAGTCATAAAAGAAATAAATTGGGCCTTACCGGGTGCCCATGGAAAGGGGCCGACAATGTCCATTCCCTATTTCATGAACGGCTATGGCGACAAAATCGAATGTAGCAAATTTTAGGGTTGGTGGATCATCAGAGCATGTCATTGGAATCCATCACATTTTTGCACAAACTCCTTCACATCCTTTTCCATGTCGATCCATTAGTAACCAATGATTCGGCGTCCGAATGATTTCCACAGGTGCCCTTATGAATTTCCCTCAGAACGTAACAGGTATCACCTGGTCCTAGACATATTTCCAGCGAGCCATCGAACATTCTTCTGAATAAGGTTCCATCTTCAGATAAATAAAACCGAGCTGCCTTTGTACGGAGGGCCCTCGATTCTTTTGAATCCGAGAGAAACTTTCCAGTCTTCAGATATTCTACGTAATTTTTTCTCCTATCCCAAGTAAGGCTTGTAGTTTATCTCGACATAAACTTCTTCTACCACCGACCTCATGAGTTGTACAACTGCTCCCGAACTAAGGTTATTTTTTTCGACCGATGATCCTAAGTTAACAAAGGCATCGACCTCACTGTTTTGATCCCTGGGGACGTGTTGTAAGGTCCACTCCTTGAAGCAGTGTATTTCTACTTGTAACTTATCCAGGTATCTTTGCATTCATTCTTCCCTGACCTCAAATGTTCCTTTAACTTGGTTTACCACGAGGATGGATTCACACTTAGCTTCGATCACCTCGGGCCCAAGATTTTGGCTAGTTCGAGATCTATAATCATGGACTCATAGTCGGCCTCGTTGTTAGTCAATTTTACAGTCCTAATAGATTATCTCTACATTACCTTTTGGCAGCTTTAAAATGATGCTGAGTCTGTACTCTTTTGCGTTTGAGGCACCGTCCGTAAAGAGGTTCCAGATTCCCCGAGGACGTCCCTGAGTTCACCAACGACTCTCGTTCGACCTAGGGTACCACGAAATCTGCCAAAAATTGACATTTGATGGTTGTTCAGGGTCGATACTCAATATCGTATCCACTGATTTCAATTTCCCACTTGTCCAATCATCCAGAGAGCTCGGGCTTGTGCATAATATTTCGCAATGGGTAAGTTGTTACAACACATATGGGGTGACACTGAAAATAAGGTTTTAGTTTCCTAGAGACGCTTAGTAAAGCGAGAGCTAGTTTTTCTAGGTGAAGGTACCTAGTCTCGGCCTCTCCTATGGACTTGCTAACATGATAAAATGGAAATCTTGTACCTTGATCTTCTCGAACTAGGACTCCACTTACCGCTATTTCTGATACCGCTAAGTACAAGTACAACTTTTCATTTGTTTTCAGTGTATGAAGCATTGGTGGGCTCGATAAATATCATTTGAGCTCCTCAAAGGCTAGTTGACATTATGGGATCCATGAAAAGTTGTTCTTCTTTTTGAGCAGCAAGAAAAATCGGTGACTCTCATTCGATGATCTCGAGGTGGATCGCCCTAGGGCAGCTATGCGTCCAGTAAATCTTTGCACGACTTTCACGTTGTCCATGACCGTGATATCTTCGATGGATTTGATTTTGTCGGGGTTGATCTCGATTCCTCGGTTGGATACCATGAAACAAGGAACTTACCCGATTTGACTCTGAATTCTCACTTCTCCAGGTTCAGCTTCATATTGTACTTCTACAAAATGCTGAAAGTTTTCTGCAAATGTTTAAATGGTTCTTTGCTCGCAGGGACTTAACCAACAAGTCGTCAATATAAACCTCCGTTGATTTTTCTATTTGTTCCTCAAACATCCGGTTTATCAAGCATTGATAAGTGGCACCAACGTTTTTTACTCAGAATGGCATTACATTATAACAGTACGTGCTGTACTTGGTAATGAAGGAGGTTTTCTGCGGATCATCCGGGTGCATCCGTATTTTGTTGTACCCGAAAGAGGCATCGAGAAAGCTAAGGATCTCATGGCCCGTCGTGTCATCGATCATGCGATTGATGTTGGGCAGAGGGAAGGAGTCCTTCGGGCAAGGTTTTTTCAAATCTTTGTAGTCCACACACGTTCTTAGTTTGTTCCCCTTTTAGGGACTACCACTACGTTTACTAACCAATCCATATATTTAATCTCACGAATGGACCCTATTTTAAAGAGTTTATATACCTCGTCTTTGATGAAAGTATGTTTGACCTCAGATTGAGGCCTCCTTATTGCTTGATCAATGGAATTTTGCGTCCAGGCTCAGCTTGTGGGTGGTTATATCCAGGGGGGGGGGGGGGGGATCCTTGTCAT
>ML250596.1:40636-76842 GCA_005239495.1 Nicotiana undulata
TTTATACCCGGGGGGGGGGGGGAGGGGATCCTTGTCATGTTGAGATAGGTCCACGCGAAACAATCCATGTTATCTATAAGAATTTGAATGAGTTTTTCTTGAGCTCGGAAGTTAGTGTCGTTCCCAAGTATACCTTTTGATCGAGAAGATGTTCGATAAGTATGACTTTATCCAGATCTTTGACCGTTCATTTTATAGCATCGGAATCGCCGTGGATTATAATAGATCGGGGAACCCCATAATCGTCGTCTTCACCAGTCCCTTGCTTGTCTAGTGGGGTGGAGGCTGGAATCAGTGATTGCTATTTGGCCTCTTGTTTTGCTTCCGACCTTGGATCCTTTGATGTTGCAAGTGTTGATATCGAAATTACTTCATCGACTGTAAACATCTCCTTTGCGACTGATTTTTCTCCATAGATCGTCTTAATCCCTCTTGGCGTCGGGAATTTAACACCTTGTGAAGGGTCGAAGGTACTGCCCTCATGTTGTGGATCCATGGCCTTCCGAACAGGGCGTTGTATCTCATGTCACATTCGATCACATAAAACATGGCTTCTTGGATGGTCCTGACAGCATTGACTGTTAATGTTATTTCCCCTTTAGTGGTTTCACATGCCATGTTGAATCCATTCAGGACACGGACTGCGGGTACAATCTAGTCTTGTAGACCGAGCTACTCCACGACAATTTATTGCATGATGTTGGCTGAGCTATTTGGATCAATTAACACATATTTAACCCAAATTTTATTCACAAGTACAGATATTACAAGTGCATCATTGTGGTGCTATACGATCTCTTCTGCGTCCTCGTCGTTGAAAGATAAAATTCCTTCTGGTACGTATTCTCGAGTTTGTTTTTCCCTAGTGATGGATACTTTGGTGAGTTTTCAACATCAGCCCCTGTGGGATATCAACTCCGCCTATGATCATGTAGATGGTGTAGTGATGTTCTTCTTGTTCTTCCTGTTTGTCAAAATCCTCATTCCTAAAGTGATTCTTGGCTCGGTCGCTCAAGAATTCTCGAAAATGACCATTGTTGAATAGACAAGCTACTTCCTCTCTCAGTTGTCGATAATCTCCGATTTTGTGACCGTGAGTGCCATAATATTTGCAAATCTGGTTAGGATCCTTTTGGGCTGGATCGGTCTGCAGAGGTCGAGGTCATTTGGTATCTTTGATGTGCCCGATAGCTGATACAATGGCGACATGATCGACATTAAAGTTGTATTCCGATAGCCTTGGTGCGTATTTGGGCCCGATGGACCTATCGAAGCCATTTTTGGTCATAAGTCCCCTGCTGCTTCGAAATTGATCATTTCTCCTTTCGTTTATCATGGAGTTTTGCTCGGACTCGTTGCCTATCTGATCCCCGTTATATGGTTGATACCGATCTCTATTCGACCTCGGTTCTCGGTCAATATCTCTCTTGACTTCGTCAACGGGTCTGATAGGATTAACATACCCGGAAGGAGCCCCAAGTTGAACGTCTTTGACCTTGATTATCGATTGGTACCGATTATGCACATCGCCCAAGTAACAACTGGTACTCTATCAGATTCTTTTTCAAATGTTGTGAAGCCACCAAGCTTCAAACATTGAGCCCTTGGGTAAATGCTTGAACGACCCAATCATCAGCGACCAATGGTAGGTCCTTCCGTCCCATTTGGAATGGAGACACGAATTCTCTGAGCATTTCATTATCCTTCTGCCTTACCTTGAAAATATTCGACTTCCTCGTATCGACCTTGATGGACTCGGCATGTGCCTTTGTGAAAGAATCTGCAAGCATAACAAATGAGTCAATAGAACTAGGTGGTAAATTGTTATACCATATCATGGCTCCCTTTGACAAGGTCTCTCCGAATTTCGTTAATAAGAGGGATTCGATTTCATCCTCCTAGAGATCATTCCCTTTGATGGCATATGTGTAAGAGGTGACATGCTTGTTCGGGGTCGGTCGTTCCATTGTAATTAGGAATCTCGGGCCAGCATAACTTCTTGGGGATTAACTTGGGATCCGTGCTCGTGGGAAAAGGTTTTTGCATGAACTTATTGGAATCCAGGCCTTTTAATATCGACGGTACTCCAGGTATTTGATCTACCCTGGAATTGTAGGTTTCCACCTTTTTTTCATTGGCCTCAATCTTTTTCTTTCCGATCTATCCATTTTGTCAATTCCTCGAGTTTCTTTATAATCTCGGCATTAGCCCCCCATTCGTTTTCGTTCAACCTTTCTATGACTGGTTGATCCTTGTGTGTCACGACCCGAAATCCCACCTTCGGGCCATGACTGCGTCTAACGTTGAACCTGCTAGACAAGCCAACGTTTGAAATAAATAAAACTCATTAACAACTAAAACGAACAATATAACTAAGGCATCGATGGTCAATAATATGAAGGTTAACAAATTACCAAAAATAATATCGCAACTTCGAAATAAAACCCATATACAAATCCCAGAACTGGTGTCACATACTCACGAACTGTCTAAGAGATTACTAAAACAAAGGTATGAAAATAAGTACATATGACTGTCTTTGAACTATAAGATAAGACAGAGCTGAAAATGAAAGGTAGAAGTGACGCCAAGGCCTACGAACATTTGCGGGTCTACCTCGATGTCTCCTATATGAACTGATGGAATGCTCCGACCGTCAATGACCACCGGGTCCGGCTGCGTAGTCTGCACCACATAAAGAAGTGCAGGTGTAGCATCAGTACAGCCGACCCCATGTACTGAGTAAGTGCCGAGCCTAACCTCGGCAAAGTAGTGACGAGGCTAGGACCGACAACAATATATGTACCTGTGCAGTTCTATATAATAACTGGAAAAATATTGACGGAAATAAGTAAGTAAAACAGATACGGGGAGAACATGCAAGGGGTAAAAGGGGCAACAAATGCTACAACAGTAGAACAGGGTAATAACTGAAGTGTAAAAATAATAAAAGCAGGAATTTAACGTCTCAGGACAGATAATGAACAGCAAAAGGCACGACATGTCCCCTTGTGCATAATCTCACAGTCACTCGGCACGGAATGTCCCCTCGTGCATAAATAGAAACACTCGACACAGAATGTCTCCTCATGCAATAAATAATCAACGATCAACACGGCATGTCCCCTCGTGTGATAACTAACAAACAATCAGCACGACATGTCCCCTCGTGCAATAAATAATAAACGATCAACACGACATGTCCCCTCGTGTGATAAATAATAAACGATCAGCACGGCATGTCCCCTCGTGCGATAAATAATAAACGATCAACACGGCATGTCCCCTTGTGTAATAAATAATAAACGATCAGCATGTCATGTCCCCTCGTGCAATAATTAATAAACGATCAACACGACATGTCCCCTCGTGTGATAAATAATAAACAATCAGCACGGCATGTCCCCTCGTGCGATAAATAATAAACGATCAACACGGCATGTCCCCTCGTGTGATAAATAATAAACAATAAGCACGGCATGTCCCCTCGTGCGATAAATAATATAAAAGCAACAATATAATGTGAAAATCAACAATAAGAAGTCTCAAGTGTATGGAAATACTCAATAAAATTCTATCGTCCCGGCAAGGGACTCAGCTATAACCAACCTCGCATCAGAAATACAATTTCAACAGTAAAAGCCTCAACTGAAACAAATAACACAATAACTCCCCATGTCATGAAACAACATCAAGGTATCACTTCTAAATCACCAACTACTCATAGTACGGAAAATATTAAGAACACAGTACGATTCATCACAGTTGACTCACGGGCATGCTTGACCGCAACATATAGGCACTTGTCACCCCGCCTATACGTTGGACATGAATTACACATAGCAAATAAGACTCTATACCTTATCCCTCAAGCTAAGGTTAGGCCAAACACTTACCTCGGCTCCAAAAATGCAAGTTAAGCCTCAATCGCAGCCTTTCCTCTAGAATCCGACTCCTGAACGGTATTATGTAGACATAATCAGCCTAAGTATATCAATAATGGCTCAATACATCAAAACCATAGCCTAATTATTTATTACAAAGCATTCTTCCTAAGATTCCAAAATTTGACCCCAGGCCCACACGTTCGGATTTCGAAAATTCTTGAAGGAATCAATTACCCGGAGGATCGAAGTTATGTGATTTATACAAGAATTCATGGTCTCGAATGGATAACTCACCAATTATCCAAAGCCCTAGAATTTCTGTCAAATATTATGATTTTGATATTTTTAAGAGTTAAACTAGTTGAATTCTATGTATAATTGGAAATTTGGAGAGAAATTACTAACCTTAGATGATACGATTCTTGGACAGCCTTTCCCCTAGCTCAAAAGCTCTCTAATGGAGGTTGAAGATGGATAAAAGTGAAGAAAACCCGAAATATTGGACATTTTAAAGGGGCTGCCAACAGGGGTTTCCGCACCTGCGACCTTAGGACCGAAGGTGTGGTCTCGCACCTGCGAGAAATTGATCGCCCATGCGGAAAAGGGCCTGGGACCCTGGGCTCGCACCTGCGGAGTTGGGAGCCGCACCAGCGGTCCCGCACCTGTGGAGTTTTGATCGCACCTGCGGAAGAGGTCGCACCTGCGAAGGCCTGAACCGCAGGTGCGGTCCCGCACCTGCGGCTGGGCAACCGCACCTGCGATCACACCAGCTGCTGTGCTGTGAATTTTGCTGGTTTTTTGGCCTCGTGAGGGGTCCGAGAGGCACCTGGGCCCACCCGAGACCCCGTCCAAATATACCAACAAGTCCCAAATCATTAAACGGACTTGCTCGAGCCCACGGAACACTCCACAAAACGCCAAAACTCAAAATCACCCTCCAAAACCCCTGAATTCAAAACTTATGAACTTTGAAATTCTAGAATTCTATAACGATGCGCCGAACCGACCTATACAACTCGGAATGACTTCAAATTTTGCAGGCAAGTCATAAATAATAAAACGGAACTATTCCCGATCTCGGAATTGCATTCGGACCTCGGTAGCATAAAATCACATTCCTAACCAAATTTCAAGTTTTATGAAAATCCTCAACACTTTGCTAACTCTAAATTTCCCATTTTGATCCGAAACCCGTCATATCAAGTCCGTTTTACACCAAATTTCACAGATAAGACAAATAGCATATAATAAACCTGTTTCGGGATCCGGAACCATAATAAGGGCCTGACAGCGCAAGTTTTACATTAAGGTTCATTTTCATAAGCCTTTATTATTTTTCAGAAAACAATTTTCTTTAAAAATTCATTTCTCGGACTTAGGACCTCGGAATTCGATTCCGGGCATACGCGCAAGTCCCATATTTTCTTACGGACCCTCCGGGACCATCACATCACGGGTCCGGGTCCATTTACCAAAAATGTTGACCATAGTCAACTTTCATTTAATTATCATAAATTCCATTTTTCATCAAATTTCAACATAAGGACATCCGGGCTACATGCCCGGGATATGCACACATATCGAGGTGAGATTAAATGAGGCTTTCGGGGCCTCGGAACACAGATTTAGCTAGAATTACTTAGGATGAGCTTTTGGGTCATCACAATCTCCACCTCTAAAACAAACGTTCGTCCTCGAACGGACATAAAAAAGTACCCGAGTGTGAGAAAAGACGGGGATAACAACTCCTCATATCGGACTCAGACTCTCAAGTAGCTGCCTCGGTAGGCTGATCTCTCCACTGAACACGGACCGAAGGATAACTCTTCGACCACAACTGACGAACCTGCCTATCTAATATAGCTATCGGTTCCTCCTCACATGTCAGATCCTTGTCCAACTGGACACCGCTGAAGTAAATAACATGAGATGGATCTGCAATATACCTCCGGAGCATAGATACATGGAATACTGGATGCACTGCTGATAAATGCGGTGGCAATGCAAGTCTGTAGGCCACCTCTCCTACCTTATCCAAAATCTCAAATGGACCAATATACCTAGGGCTCAACTTGCCCTTCTTTCCGAATCTCATCACGCCCTGCATAGGCGACACTCGAAGGAATACCTGGTCTTCTACCATGAAAGCCAAATCTCGAACTCTACGATCTGCATAACTCTTTTGCCTGGACTGAGCTGCACGAAGCCTATCCTGAATAATCTTCACCTTGTCCAAGGCATCCTGGACTAACTCAGAACCTAATAATCTAGCCTCCCCGGGCTCAAACAATCCGACTGGAGATCGACATCGCCTCATACGGAGCCATCTGAATGCTCGACTGGTAACAGTTGTTGTAGGCAAACTCTGCTAACGGCAAGAACTGATCCCATGAACCACCAAAATCGATGACACAAGCTCGCAACATATCCTCCAAAATCTGAATAGTACGCTAGGACTATCCGTCCGTCTGAGGATGAAATGATGTACTCAACTCGATCTGTGTGCCCAACTCTCGCTAAAATACT
Source organism: Nicotiana undulata (assembly GCA_005239495.1). Classification (NCBI taxonomy): domain Eukaryota; kingdom Viridiplantae; phylum Streptophyta; class Magnoliopsida; order Solanales; family Solanaceae; genus Nicotiana; species Nicotiana undulata. Next base: position 47,050 of record ML250596.1, read on the forward strand.
CTCCAAAAATGGGAGGTAAACTGCGTACCTCAGTCTGATATGATAGATAAGGGCAAACCGTGCAATCTGACAATCTCCCTCATACAGATCTGAGCTAACTTCTCTGCCGAAGATGAAATCGCTACATGAATGAAATGTATTGACTTGGTCAACGTATCTACAACAACCCATACTGCATCAACCATCCTCGGAGTCCGTGGAAGTCTAACTACAAAATCCATCGTGATACGCTCCCACTTCCACTTGGGAAGCTGAATCTGTTGGATCAAACCACCGGGTCTCTGGTGCTCATACTTAACCTGCTGACAATTCAAGCACCGAGCTACATAAGCCACAATATCCTTCTTCATTCTACGCCACAAATAATGCTACCGCAAGTCCTGGTACATCTTCGCGGCGCCCGGATGAATGGAATACCGAGAACTATGGGCCTCCTGCAATATTAACTCACGAATTCCATCAACATTAGGAACACATATACGACCCTGCAATCTCAAAACTCCCTCAACATCAACTGTGACCTGCTTGGCACGTCCATGCCGAACCGAATCTCTAAGAGCACACAAATGACGATCATCATACTGCCTGGTGCGAATACGATCATATAATGAATAACGAGCGACGGTATGGGCTAAAACACTGCCAACCTCAAAAACCTCTAATCTAACAAATCGATTGGCTAACGCCTGAACATCCAAAGCCAACGACCGCTCTCCAACTGATAAATAGGCCAAGCTACCATACTGACTGACTTCTTGCTCAAAGCATCGACCACCACATTGGCCTTCCCCGGATGATAAAGAATGGTAATATCATAATCCTTCAGTAACTCTAACCACCTTCTTTGCCTCATGTTCAACTCCTTTTGCCTGAATAGATACTGTAAACTCTTATGATCCGTAAACACCTCACAAGGTACACCATACAAGTAATGCCTCCACATCTTCAATGCATGAACAATAGCTGCAAGCTCCAGATCATGAACTGGATAGTTCTTCTCATGAACTTTCAACTGACGAGAAGCATAGGCTATGACTTTTCTGTCCTGCATCAACACTGCACCAAGCCCACGCCGTGAAGTATCACAATACATGGTGTACGGCCCTGAACCTGTGGGCAAAACTAACATTGGTGCCGTGGTCAAGGCTGTCTTGAGCTTCTGAAAGCTCGCCTCACACTCATCCGACCACCTGAACTGGGCACACTTCCGGGTCAACCTGGTCATCAGGGCTGCGATAGATGAAAATCCCTCCACAAATCGGCGATAATAACCTGCTAAGCTCAAGAAACTCCGAATCTCTGTAGTTGAAGTGGGCCTAGGCCAATCTCTGACTGCCAAAATATTTGTGGGATCCACCTAAATACCCTTTGCCGACACAACATGGCCTAGAAATGCCACCGAACTCAACCAGAACTCACACTTAGAAAATTTGGCATAGCTGCGAGAGTATATCAAAATATCATCTATAAACACGATCACAAATGAGTCCAAATAAGGCCTGAATACCCGATTCATCAAATCCATGAAAGCAACGGGGGCATTAGTCAACCCAAACGACATAACCAAAAACTCATAATGCCCATAACGAGTGTGAAAAGCCGTCTTAGGCACGTCAGATGCCCTGATCCTCAGCTGATGATAACCAGATCTCAAGTCTATCTTGGAAAACACTGTAGCACCCTGAAGCTGGTCAAATAGATCATCAATCCTCAGCAGAGGATACTTGTTCTTGATAGTAACCTTATTCAGCTGCCAGTCGCCAATAGACATCTTCATTGAGCCATCTTACTTCTTAGCAAACAACTCTGGAGCACCCCAAGGAGAAATACTAGGCCATAACGAAGTCTTTACCCAACAAGTTCTGCAACTGCTCCTCCAATACTTTCACAATGCTGATATCGGGATACGATGCCGGAAGACCTCATAATTTCCCAAAATAATGTGCCTCATCTAACGCCACCCGGGGCGTGCACCTACCTTGTAAGTTAAGGCTCCATAATTCTAGCACGAATTTAGCAAATTACGCACAAATGGTTAACTAGTTTATTTATTTATTAATTAATTAATATTATTATTATTACTCCTATTTTACACATCAGTCTTTTAACAAGCATGACTCCCTACCAGTATTATAGTAAAAGATACAAGCTTAATTCACAAGGGAGAATTTAAACACTAGATTTTCCATCACAAGGGTTTCATCTTTACATAACTTCTACCGCGGCTCGAGGCTCGGTCTAACTATACCAAATCATGTTAACACGTGAGGATATCGTCCTCAATCCTGAATCACAAGTAATATGCATATCGGGCCCCTCGAAACATTCCATTTCCTTCATTTAAATATTTTCTGTTAAGCAAAATTTCAACACGTAATTGTAAACACAGTTATTCCCATAGGATTTATCAATACAAGTATTCACATAAGTAGATTTTTAGAGTTATGAAGCTCACCCGAGAGTAGAGCATATTAGAAGAATTTTATTAGATGAGCATAATCAAATTAAGTTCAGAAAATCACCACTTTATAGTAATTAGAGACTGTTCTTTTAATGAAACCATTTAATGTAACGACCTGATCCATACCATAGAAAATATAACAACAGACGGGGTCTCCACCTCTAAGAAGTTAACCTTCACTTCCGACCTTCCGGCTCCTTCTTCACTAAGTGGCCATGTAGTTGAGTTGTAGCTGCAATGAGGCACGTAGCCTGAGTGCTCTGATGAAATATAACCCTCCCAAGCCTAAGGCACTTTCTACCACTAGCTGACACAAAGAATCATCCTGCCCTGAGTCGTCCAAAATTTACAATCATTTTTGAATCCTTTAATGAGTCTGGGGACTCGTCCTCTGGCTATACGAACCAACGTAGGAGTGTGACGGGTTAACTTATAGAATCTGATGGCATATTCCAATACCGTCTTATGACCCGACACAACCGTAAGTTCCACGCTGAGTAGACTTTTGTAGACTTCAAGTTGTTTAAATAAATCCTCTGGTACTGAGGTATATGATTATTAAGGAGGTAGACGTACCGAAATTCCCAGCTTTATCTCTTGCAAAAATCCCCGGCCTTATACATCCCAAACCAAAACCGATATGACACGTGGCCTCTCGACCTCCCCACATGGCACAAGTCATAGGTCACAATACCTGATAATCCACTATGTTAAACTTCAAAGCTCATATAAATCAATCATGTTGCTTTACACTTATTCCCATGGTGTGCAATACCTCATAGAGGCGGTCAAGAAAATCATGCGGGTCTTCAAAAGATATATCACTGAAATGGAGTGGAACTTGTTTGGTAACTTTTCCAACCTCAATAAACGGACTAGTGCATCCTGCAACCATGGAGTAGCTATAAATCCTTCTAGAATCCGATCTAGTCCACATATACTGACTGAGCTAGAACCTCCGCATCTAGATCCATTTGAGACTGTACAGTAAGTGCTGATGTTCGAGCTTTAGACTGCGCTCTGCTTCTGTCTCTTCCCTCGATTGTAGTTGTCATTGAGGCTTCATATCTTGTCCGGTCGTAGACGCTTCGCATGTTGTCAAGATTAGTGAGAGGACAAGAGTAGGCAAGTTCAATCATCAATGATAGAATAAATTCGCACGATGGAGATGAAGAAATGTAGGTTATTCCTAACTTTGTAGCCTCTAAGGGATAAATACATACGTCTCCGTACCGATCCCCCAGACTCTACATAGTTTGTCCATGAGTTGTGAGACCTAAGCAACGTAGGGCTCTGATACCAACTTGTCACGACCCAAAATCCCACCTTCGGGCCATGACAGCGTATAACGTTGAACCCGCTAGACAAGCCAACGTTTGAACTAAATAAAATTCAATAACAACTAAAACGAACAAGATAACTAAGGCATCGATGGTCAACAATATGAAGGTTAACAAATTACCAAACATAATATCGCAACTTCAAAATAAAACCCATATACAAATCCCAAAACTGGTGTCACATACTCACGAACTGTCTAAGAGATTACTAAAACAAAGGTCTGAAAATAAGTACATATGACTGTATTTGAACTATAAGATAAGACAGAGCTGAAAGTGAAGGGTAGAAGGTGACGCCAAGGCCCACGAACGTCTGCGGGTCTACCTCGATGTCTCCTGTATGAACTGATTGAATGCTCCGACTGTCAATGACCACCGGGTCCGGCTGCGTAGTCTGCACCACATAAAGAAGTGCAAGTGTAGCATCAGTACAACCGACCCCAAGTATTGAGTAAGTGCCGAGCCTAACCTCGGCGAAGTAGTGACGAGGCTAGGACCGACAACAATATATGTACCTGTGCAGTTCTATATAATAACTGGAAAAATATTGACGGAAATAAGCAAGTAAACCAGATACGGGGAGAACATGCAAGGGGTAAAAGGGGCAACAAAATTCTAGAACAGTAGAACAGAGTAATAACTAAAGTGTAAAAATAATAAAATCAGGAATTTAACATCTCAGGACAGATAATGAACAACAAAAGGCACGGCATGTCCCCTCGTGCATAATTTCACAGTCACTCGGCACAGAATGTCCCCTCGTGCATAAATAGTAACACTCGACACGAAATGTCCCCTCGTGCAATAAATAATCAACGATCAATACGGCATGTCCCCTCGTGTGATAAATAACAAACAATCAACACGACATGTCCACTCGTGCAATAAATAATAAACGATCAACACGGCATGTCCCCTCGTGTGATAAATAATAAACGATCAGCACGACATGTCCCCTCGTGCAATAAATAATCAACGATCAATACGGCATGTCCCCTCGTGTGATAAATAACAAACAATCAACACGACATGTCCACTCGTGCAATAAATAATAAACGATCAACAAGGCATGTCCCCTCATGTGATCAATAATAAACGATCAGCACGACATGTCCCCTCATGTGATAAATAATAAATTATCAACACGGCATGTACCCTCGTGTGATAAATAATAAACGATCAGCACGACATGTCCCCTCGTGCAATAAATAATAAACGATCAACACGGCATGTCCCCTCGTGTGATAAATAATAAACAATAATCACGGCATGTTCCCTCGTGCGATATATAATATAAAATCAACAATATAATGTGAAAATCAACAATAGGAAGTCTCAAGTGTATGTAAATACTCAATAAAATCTATCGTCCCGACAAGGGACTCAGCTATAACCAACCTCGCATCAGAAATATAATTTCAACAGTAAAAGCCTCAACTGAAACAAATAACACAATAACTCCCCATGTCATGAAACAACATCAAGGTATCACTTCTAAATCACCAACTACTCATAGTACGGAAAATATTAAGAACACAGTTCGATTCATCACAGTTGACTCACGGGCATTCTTGACCGCAACATATAGGCACTCGTCACCCCGCCTATACGTTGGACATGAATTACACATAGCAAATAAGACTCTATACCTAATCCCTCAAGCTAAGGTTAGGCCAACCACTTACCTCGGCTCCAAAAATGCAAGTTAAGCCTCAATCGCAGCCTTTCCTTTAGAATCTGACTCCGGAACGGTATTATCTAGACATAATCAACCCAAGTATATCAATAATGGCTCAATACATCAAACCCATAGCCTAATTATTTATTTCAAAGCATTCATCCTAAGATACAAAAATTTGACCCCGGGCCCACATGTTCGGATTTTGAAAATTCTTGAAGGAATCAATTACCCGGAGTCTATGGATCGAAGTTATTTGATTTATACAAGAATTCATGGTCTCGAATAGATAACTCACCAATTATCCAAAGCCCTAGAATTTCTGTCAAATTTTATGATTTTGATATTTTTAAGAGTTAAACTAGTTGAATTCTATGTATAATTGGAAATTTGGAGAGAAATTACTAACCTTAGATGATAAGATTCTTGGACAGCCTTTCCCCTAGCTCAAAAGCTCTCTAATGGAGGTTGAAGATGGATAAAAGTGAAGAAAACCCGAAATTTTGGACATTTAAAAGGGGCTGCCAATAGGGGTTTCCGCACCTGCGACCTTAGGACCGCAGGTGCGGTCTCGCACCTGCGAGAAATTGATCGCCCCCTGCGGAAAAGGGCCTGGGACCCTGGGCTCGCACCTGCGGAGTTGGGAGCCGCACCAGCGGTCCCGCGCCTGCGGAGTTTTGATCGCACCTGCGGTCACACCAGCTACTATGCACCAGCTGTGATTTTTGCTGGTTTTTTGGCCTCGTGCGGGGTGCGGGAGGCACTTGGGCCCACCCGAGCCCCCGTCCAAATATACCAAAAAGTCCCAAATCATTAAACGGACTTGCTCGATCCAACGAAACACTCCACACTACGCCAAAACTCAAAATCACCCTCCAAAACCCCTGAATTCAAAACTTAAGAACTTTGAAATTCTAGAATTCTATAACGATGCGCCGAACCGACCTATACAACTCGGAATGACTTCAGATTTTACATCCACAATAAAATCTCCTACCAGTGTCGACCACACCACTCTTTAGCACTTTTGGATTTTTAAGAAAACAACGTTTTGAACTTTTTGAAGAAAAATATGAATTCCACCTCAAATTCACAGATTAATTTAGGAAGATGGCAAACCAACTGGTCCCCCAAGTATTTACTATTGTCTTTTGATAGAGTAAGAGACTATTCCGAAGCTAAAGCCGACAAAAGATGGCAAGAACATGAGATACCACTGAATATTCGTTTTTCTTACTTTATTCTGTGAAGTTACTTCAAAACCCATTGATAAGTGAGGATTTTGACTACTTATTAGCGCCTTTTAGCTTTTGTTTTAGTCTAAATGCATTGAATTGTGTTCTCGAAGCTAATGAAATGAGGTAAATTGCAGGAATGCTAGAAGTTTGGTTCCCGAGATGAAATCCGACTAAAAAAGTAGTCTAAGAACAAGGCAGTAAAGAACACAAAAGCATGCAATGTGCGGTCCGCAAAATTCCATTTGCGGCAGCAAATAAAGACGGAAAACTCAGGAAACATTTATGCAAATTGCGGAGCGCACATGAATTGTGCGGCCGTAGAAGCTTGGCTAGGATTGAAGATCTCATTGAATTACGGACCACACAAGAAGTGTGCGGCTGCAGAAGCTTGTCTTGCAGTCACAATCATACTATTGCGGACCACAGAAATGTGCCTTGCAGGCGCAATTCCAAATATGCGGACCGCACAAATGTTGCCTCGCGACCACAATTCATAATTGTGCGGCCGCAGAATCCCAGCTCCTTCTAGATGAATAATTCTGCGGACCGCACGTGGAATTGTTCGGTCGCAGAACCTCTCGAGGGGCATTTTTGTCCGAGATTTTTAGATTTGTATAAATAGAAGAGTTTCACAAAATGAGGTCAAGTCTTAACATCAACAACTACTGTTGCTGTTTTTCTTTGCCTCTTTTGGAAGTTTACTATATTTTGGTGTATTTTACAATATATTTATCAGTTTAAGCTTACATTATGAGTTTAATTAGTCGTTCTTCTTCTTTAAGTAGCTAGATTTTTATTAGGTTTCTGACCCAACACTAGTGTGTAAACCTTATGGGTATCTAATTTAGTGCTTGTTTATGATTGTGTATTTATTATTTAGCCTAGTTCATGCTTCAATTTATGGAATTAATGGTTGTAAACTTTAGTTCATGCCTATTGGACTTAGTATCTACTTGAGAAAGAGAGACTTAGTCTAGGAAAACTTGGCTAACAAGGAATTAGGTCAATCGATTGATTACTGTTTAACTAAAGAATTAAATTCTTTTCCAAAGCTATTTTAAGAAGAATACAGGTTTCTGATAACCAGAAAATATGCTAATGATTATAAGTAAATTTGCAAATAGGAAGCAATAAAATGCGTAAAAAGTAAGTATATTGCAATAGCAGTTAAAGTGTGTCCTTACAAGTTATATTTTACTCCCTTTTATAGGGAATTTATTAATATAACGTCTACTCTTTTCAGTGATCGAGCATTAATGACTAATAATGGCATTAATGTAACGTTATAATGATTAACCGTAACTGTTGCATGAAGGTTATGTAACTTTTGACTCATTAATTGAAGACCTCTGAATCTGCCCTTTATTCCTCCTTAATACATTCTGACCGTGTCTCTTCATTTTTTCAATTAGGTCGAGACTCCCCTATCTGATTACCCCGTGGGTATGCTGTTTCGTTCATATTAATCTCGTACCTATTCAAAATGTACTATCCAGTTGTCATGATTTCATTGATCCACATAGATTACTAAGTCATCGAAATTGTTACACGTGTGAAGCTCATTTTTACCAATACAGATAGTCCCCCCACTTACCATTTATTCATAGATTAATATTTGGTAAGTGGATACTCGTTTATGGCGGGAATATTTTGCCGCCGCTTCACTCGTACCATTGCATCCGTATCTGAATATATGTGTCGTTTGTCACTTCCATTTAATGCATGTGCCACGTGGCATTGCTGGTTTTGTTATGCAACTATTCAGCGCCTTTTAGGGCCTTTTTGCAGCTGCATCAGTCACGAAGTGACAACTTCAATTATGAATTTCACATCACTATTTTTTCCATCTTTTTTACGGTTTCCCTCGAGTATAAATACTCTCTTCTCCTTTCTTTACTTTCACGAAAAACTTCTGATCATCCATTCTTTGCTTGTAAATTTGCCTTCGTAAATATGTCTTCTTCTAATCAGTAATCTAAAAAGGTCATCATTGTTGAGGCGGTAGGCTTAGGAGCTTAGGTTCTACTCCTTCCAGGGGTTTTTCTTCTCCCCATGTTACTCCCCCATCCTCTTCTAGGTCTTCTGTTTCTTTATCTTCTTCAAGGGCTAGGGCTTCTAGATCTTCATCAAATAGTAGAGAACACAATGAACCGTTACGTGAGCCGAGGGTCGATGAGATAGTACCTGCATAGTTTTCTTTTGCCAAGGATAGTCAAGCTATGAGTGAGAAGCTTTCTTCAATGTCTACGCACGAACTTTGGGTTGGATAAAGTTCAACACTTTCGTGCGTAGACATTGAAGAAAGCTTCTCACTTTGGGTTGGATAAAGTGTTGTCATTACTAATGGTAACCAAAGAATAACCTCTTACAATACTGGATACTCTTATGTTTATACTTATCCTTTCACATTAGGATTCAAGCCTCCAATCGACCCTGTTATCATCGAGTTTTGTCGATTCCTTAAAATTTGTTTGGGACAAGTCGGTCCTCTTGTTTGGCGAGTTGGCGTGTGCCTTAGGTATTTGGCTAATTTAGCTTCCGTACCCTTCACTTTTAATCATCTCATTCACCTCTATTCTCCGATGTTGTTCCGCCAAGTAGTGTTTACTCTTGCGGCAAGGAGTAAAAGGGTGTTAGTTACTCCAGATGATGACAAAGACCGAGGGTGGTATGTACGGTATGTTGCTGTCCCTACTGCATGTTTAGTAGGTGAAGAAAATCTCCCCTTCCATGAGAAGTGGAATCTTGCACGTGAGTACAGTTTTGCTCACTTTCCTTTCCGTTGTTTTTGATAATTTATCAGTACCGTGACTGTTTCTTTTCTTTGCAACAATCATGGGAACCGTTGAGAATGTCTCCGGTTTTCGTGATTGGGTAGAAAATCTCTTTTCGATTTCTCCTTTAGAAGAACGTTCGTGGAAATACCTCTCTGGGAGGTTTGACTGGAAGGTGAAGACCCACGGTAAGAGAAATTTTTGTTTTTACTTCTTTCTTCTTTTAGGTTTTACTTGATCCCTTTCATTTGGTAGGGTTTGCTGCTCGTGGTATTTCTGTTGCGGCTGTGTCCGCTTGAAGGATGTCCCTGGAAAAGGCCCAGGAGATTATTGTTGGTTCCTCCTCGTCGAAAAGAAAAGCAAGTGGGTCCAGGACCTTAGAAGAGGAAGAGGAAGAAGAGGGTACGCTGGTCCACTGGTCACGTAGGAGGAAGGTGGTCTCTGACGATGAGTCCGCACCTGATGTTGACCCTCCCATACCTGAATCCAAACTTTCTACCCCCCGAGGATGCTAATGCCTCTCATGTTCGTGAATCTGTTGATCTCTTGTTTCATGAAGGTTTTGGGACCATTTCTGATAAAGCCACTCTTGCTGTTTTCTCTCCTCTTTCTCTTAAAGAACTTCCTTCCATTTCTCCATTGTTGTTTCTACTCCCATGGTTGTTCCTGCTCCCGCTGCTGTTTCCGTTCCCGTGGTTGTTTTTCCTTCTCATCCTACTTTTCCTGTGGCTCCTTTATCCGCCCCCGCTTCCGTGCCTTCTGCTGTAGAAGTAGGGTCTTCCAGCAGGAGGGGGGGGGGGGGGGAGGGGGCAAGTTATAACATAAATCCCAATGACGGGCACCCTTTTGAAAAAGTCGGGCCAGGCTGATATATGGTTAAAGCCATTGATAGGCCCGACTGAAAAGTCTAAGCTGGAAAGCCACAATACCCTGACTTGGATGAACGAGATTATGCACTCTTCTTTAAAGGTAAATATTGCTTTCCACACGTACTTAAATACGCTCTTAGCGTATCTAATTTACCTTTTTATGTAGATTAATCTTGTAGGCACAAAGTTAATGAAGAGGGTCGTTCGGATGGAGCAAGAATCAAAGGATTTTCAAGACGAGGCTATCAATTGGAAGGAGTAGTACGAGAGTTTACAGCTTCACATGGAGGAAAGTGAGGAGGAAAAGTGTACCTTGGAGCAGTGAGGTAGAGTTGTTGCAGCAGAACTGGCCAAAGAAAAGACGTCTTCGAACCAAGCGGGTAAGGACAAAAGTATCCTAGAGTCTTCATTTACAGAGTAGCTTTCCCGTGCCACTGAGAAGGTCAGGATCCTGAAGGATTTATTGGACCAGAAGGAGGTGTACTCTGGTGAACTTGTACAATTGCTCACCCAAACCCAGGAAGACCCCCGTAACTCTTCAGAGAAGGTCCAACTTTTGGAAAGATCTATCACTCATTTGCAGGCCTCTCACGATGGTGCCGTGGCTGAAAGAGATGAGTTAAGAGCTAAAGATGAACAGTGGGAGAAGGATTATGAAGCTCTTGAATAAAAAGCAGCCATCTATGTTAGCTGGGCTTATCTGAACGCCCGTCTTGACACATTGACGGAAATGGGCCAAGAGGGGTTTGACTATGAAGCCGAAATTGCTAAAACCAAACAGACGATTGAGAAGTCTTAGCAAAGTTAGAACCTTTCTTCACCTGAGGTTGATGTCCCTGCTGCTCGTATCTCTCAATCTCAAGTTGCTTCTCCTGCCAGTGAAGACAACCCTCTATGTGGAAAAGTTTAAAGAACTTGGTTCTTCCCCCCTTTTTTTTATTTGTATCAATTGGTGGTTACCCCCAGTCCCATCGGGGGTAAAGTTGGATCCTTCGGAAGTCCCCAACTGATAACTTAGGGGCAATCAATGTATAAATTAATTCGGCGTAGACTAAGTTAACGCTTAGTTTATTTTGCCGCAATATGTTAATACCAATATTAACATGACTTTGGCTTCCTTTGAGTTTTTGTTTCATTCTTAAGTCTTTGCATGTTTTCTTTTTGTGGTTTTTGTTTTACCTTTGAGTTTTTGACTTTGCATTAAAAAATACTTAGATTGTTCGTGCCTTTTCTTAATTGACACGGTTTATAAAAGAGGACCCTTTTTTGATCGACACTTAATGAAGAAGACGTCTCAACTTCATAATGGTGTAAATATACAAAAGAGAGATAAGAATTTCACATGTTTTTCTTTAACTATGTTTTGGAGAAAGTTTTTGCATTGTATCGAACTTTCATGACATTTCACATGTGTTTGTATATCGTCTATAACTTATTTTGTGACTGCTTTTCTTTCAACAGATTTGATATGAACTTGTACTCGTAACTGTTTTTCTTTTGCAACAGTTTCTTTGAATTAGTACAAGAAAATAACCGTTTTCGTTTATAACAGTTTTAAATATAAGGGTATAAAGATTTACCCATAACTGTTTTTATTGATAACATTTTTTAAATGAATATAAGGGCAATGCTTTTTCATCCATAACTGTTTTCGTTTATAACAGTTTTCTGAATAAGTACAAGGATAAAGATCTTTCATCCATAACTATTTTCATTTACAACTGTTTTTGAGTAAGTACAAAGATGTGCATTTTTACCAGTAACTAATATTCTGCCTTTAACCTGAACATTCGTTTATATTTACGAATATGTTTTATTAAACATTCGTTTACATTTACGAACATGTTTTTCGAAGGTTTTTGAGTAAGAATTTGTGTTTTGAGTCTTTGGCTCTCTTTGATTTTGCTCATAGTACTTGACTTGTTGGGAAGATGGATCTTCAGGCTCGAGCTTTTGACTTTTTTATAGTCTTCTTTGCTTCATCTTTGCCTTCCATACTGTATAGTCCCCCAAGTGTATGAGCTTTGAAGAATGAAATCTCGAGCACTTGACTATTCCTTCCTTGTGGTCCTTTTCTTGAAAGGGAAACACATACAGGACTCGAAGGTATATAGTTTTTAGATGATGAATTCTTAACTCTTTAAAACGTCCATCAGAAAGTTGTAACCCTAGACCGGGAATTCAATTGCTTTCTCGTGTCTGTGCAGGTATCATATCATCATTTGGTGATTTGTTAGCTTTTTGCCTATCATCTAAAATTGTTAGTACAATTTTAACTGTACAAAAGAAAAATCAAACATAATGATACCTGACAGGGGGTATTCCTTTTACTCAGAAGTAGTACTTCTTCAAATGAACAACATTCCAACTGGTGGGTAAGATTCGGCCGTTCGTACCTTCCAACTAATAAGCGCCTTTTCCAGCGATGCCACGAACTTTTTAAGGTCCTTCCCAATTTGGATTCAGCGTTCCTGCACCACCCTCCTTCGTTGATTGGAATATTTTCTTGAGAACAAAGTCCTCAATTTTGAAATATCTGAGGTGAGATTTTCTGTTGTAATACCGCTCTATAATTTGTTTGTTGGCTACCATACGTATTAGTGCAGCTTCTCTTCTTTGCTCGAGCAAATCCAGATTGATCCTCAACTCGTCGTTGTTTGTTTCTTCCGTTGCTGTTGTGAACCTTGTGCTTGGTTTGCCGATTTACACCGGTATTAAAACTTCTGCACCGTAAATAAGCGCGAATGGAGTGTCTCCCGTAGCTATTTTAGCAGTAGTTTTGTAAGCCCATAATACTGTCGGTAGCTCATTAGGCCAATTTCCCTTGGCTTTTCCAACGTTTCTTGAGGTTATTGTCGATGACTTTGTTTGTTGACTCGGCTTTCCCATTAGCCATGGGGTGATATGGTGATAAAGTTATTCGTTTGATTTTCCAACTTTCAAAAAATTCTGTGATTTGTGAGTCTATGAATTGCGGGCCATTGTCACATACAATCTCCTTCGATATTCCAAAGCGGCATATTATGTGTCGCAATATGAAGCTTTTCACTTCTTTTTTCCGCACCTGTTTAAAAGCATCTGCCTCCACCCACTTTGTGAAATAATTAGTTAATACGAGTAAGAACCGTACCTTTCCTTTGGCTTGGGGAAGGGATCCTACTATGTCCATGCCCCATTTCATTAATGGCCACAGTTATATCCCTGGGTGAAGCAACCCTGCTGGTCGATACATGTTGTTAGCATACCGTTGACACTTGTTGCATTTAGATACGAAATTATCAGCCTCTTCATCCATTTTGGGCCAATAATACCCTACTTTGATTAGGGTTTTGACTAAGGATTTTACCCCTGCATGATTTCCGCAGCGTCCCTCGTGTACTTCCTTCATTACGAACTTCGTTTGATTGGGTCCGAGGAACTTTGCTAATGGACCTCCAAACATTTTGCAGTACAAAGTATCACGATTGAGGAAGTACCGTGCAACTTTTTGGGCGAAGTGCTTGAGCTGCTTTTTTATCTTCGGATACGGTACCATTCTGCAAAAAATTTAAGATTTCATTTCTCCAATCCCAGGTCAAATTGTTAAATGTTACCTCATTTTTGACCTGGACTATTGCCGAGTGAAATAGGTATATGACAATTGCATTGTCTTTATTCGTCACTTCTGCGAGGTTAGCTGATGCATCCGCTTCTGCATTTTCCTCCCAGGGTATTTGCATAAACTTCCATGATTGGAATTGTCTTACTAGATCTCGTTCCTTTTCCAGATATTGTTACATCCGGGCCTCTCTAGCGGTGTAAGTCCTCTGCATCTAGTTCGCCACTAGTTGAGAGTCACTTTTTATCACGATCTGCTTGATTGAGAGTTTTCATGCTAGTTCAAGCCCTGCACCAGCTTCGTACTTTGCTTCATTGTTAGTTATAGGGTAACATTTAATATCTTGTCGTATCTTTTCACCCGTAGGTGATATTAAAACAATTCCCAAGACAATTCCTTTTATATTAGAAGATCTGTCAGTAAATAGGGTCCATATTCCTGGATTAGCCCCGTTAAAGAGTTGTAACTCTCTTTCCACTTCAGGGATTATGCTAGTATTAAAATCATCGACGAAATCAACTAAATTTTGAGACTTTATTGCATTCCTAGGCTAATATATTATGTCTTGCTCACTTAATTCTATCCCCCACTTAGCTAATCTCCCTGATAACTCTTGTTTATGCAAAATATTTTTCAATCGGTACGAGGTCACGACAGTGAGTGGATAGCATTGCAAATATTGTCTTAACTTTCTAGCTGTCATGATTAGAGCTAAGGCTAATTTTTCTAGATGAGGATATCTTGTTTCAGCATCTAATAAAAATTTGCTTACACAATAAATTAGAGATTTTTTACCTTTGTCTTCCCTAACCAGTACTGCACTTACGACAATTTCTGCAACGGCAAGATAGACGTATAGCCTCTCCCCCTCTTTTGGCTTAGACAGCAACGAGGGTTTTGATAGATAGGCCTAAAAATCTTTGAGAGCTTGTTGACATTCGTCAGTCCATTCGAACTGATTCTGCTTTTTTAGAGCTGAAAAGAATTTAAAACTCTTCTCCGAAGACTTGGAAATAAACCTTCCTAAGGCTGAAATTCTTCCTGTTTGTCTTTGAACTTCTTTTTTGCTCGTACGTACATTGGGTATTTCATCAATAGCTTTAATCTGAGCGGGGTTTACTTCTATACCCCTATTTTACACAAGGAAACCCAAAAACTTACCTGATTCAACACCAAATGCGCATTTTTCTGGATTTAGTTTCATATTATACCTGTGCAGGATTTCGAAGGTGGTTGAAAGATGCTGGAAATGATCTTCCGCTTTTGTTGATTTCACCAACATGTCATCAATGTATACCTCCATTTTTCCCCAGATGTTCCTGGGACATCGTGGTCACTAGCCTTTGATACGTGGCTCCAACATTTTTCAGGCCAAAAGGCATGACTTTGTAACAATAAGTCCCCCTGTTTGTAATAAAGGAAGTTTTTTCCTCGTCTGATGGATCCATTTTATCTGATTATAACTAGACTATGCATCTAGAAATCTTAACAACTCGTGACCTGCAGTGGCATCAATCATTTGATCTATGTGCGGTAATTGAAATGAGTATTTAGGGCATGCTTTATTTAAATCTGTGTAATCTACGCATACTCTCCATTTACCATTCTTTTTGGTCACCACTACAGTATTGGCTAACCAATTAGGATATTTTACCTCACGTATTGAACCAATTTTCAAGAGTTTTTGTACCTCTTCGTCGATCACTTGGTTCTTGAATGGTCCTTGCTTTATTTTCTTTTGCTTGATAGGCACGAAGGATGGATCTTCATTTAGTTTATGAGTCATCACTTCTGGAGGAATACATGTCATGTATGAATGGGACCAAGCAAAGCAATCTGCGTTAGCCTTTAAATATTGAATTAACTCACCTCTTCTGCCGGGGCTTAACCTCGTGCCTATGTGAAATTTTTGTTCGGGCTTCTGCTTTAATAGTGGAACAACTTCAAGCTCCTCCGTAGTTGTTTTGATAAGCTCGTCCTATTCTGGTTCCTGAATGACATCATGTATGGAATCCATGTCCGCATGTTTTGATACTTCTTCCGTGGTGACTTGATTCACCTTCTCGTGTCTATCTTCTTCCATACCTGTTTGAATAACAGTTTTTCCGTACCTGTTTGAATAACAGTTTTTCCGTACCTGTTTGAATAACAGTTTTTTCCGTACTTGTTCGGACGATTTCCTCGTCTTTTGATTCTTCCGCTTCTTTTTTTTTGTAAGAGTATACTACGAAATTTATATTCCTTGAGGTTTGCTGATCGCCAAGAATCTGTTGAATTCTCCATTTGGAAGGGAATTTAATTACCCGATGTAAGGTATATGGTATTTCTTTCATATCATGGATCCATGGTCTCCCTATGATTGTAGGCTATATCAGTATCGATGACTTGGAATCTAGTTTTTTTATTACTCCTTCTGCATAGGTGCTAAGCTCAATTTCCCCTTTTGTTATGACCGTAGAGTTGTCAAACCCAGATAAGGCTCGTGCTTTCGGGATTACTTGATCCTCCATTAGCATTTCTTCCACAACTTTCGACAAAATGATGTTGACTGAGCTACCTGGATCAATCAATACTCTTTTTACATTAGTGTCATGTATAAGTAGGGATATTACCAGTGCGTCGTTGTGTGGAAGAATTAATCCGTTGATATCTGCATTGTCGAATGATATATTGTCTGCTTCCACGTCTTCACGAGTCCGCTTCCGCTGTGTAATTGTGAATTTTGTTGTTCTTTTGTAGATTACACCGTTTACCTCCTCTCCTCCATGTATCACGTTCACTGTTCGCTTTGGAGATGAAGGTTTTGGGGGCTCCTGCCTGTTCTTCATGTTTTTCACTAAAAAATTCTGTTAGATAACCCTGTTTAATAATTGTTCTACCTCACATTGCAATAACTTGATGTCTGATGTTCTGTGTCCATGATCATTATGGAAGTCACACCAGAAGTCTGGATTCCTTCTATTTGGGTTCGACCTCATTTCGTTGGGCCACCGAACCTTATCGCCCATATTCCTCAGTACTATAATTAATTAAGAAGTACTTACATTGAAATTGTAGTCTTCAAGTTTAGTATTACCTATATTTCGTTCATCCCGATCCTTTCTGGATCTTGATGAGGATGAGCTCGTATCTCTATTTGATGGTATATATTCTGACCGGGCATTTTCAAACCTGCGATAATTTTCTCGTCCCGAAGGTCCCATATAAGGGTCATACCTGCTTTTACCTACTCTCTTTTCTGGTTCGGAGCGTCTAGAACTGGTTCGATCTTCAGCTTTTGACTGAGCACTGGTGTCTTCCTCTATTCGTAGCCTAGTGTTGTACCTGTTATAAACATCATTCCATGTTGTGGCTGGGAATTCTCTCAAGCTTTCCTTGAGTCTTCTCGTGGCTTCTGAACTTTTGTAATTTAAATTTCTTGCAAATTCCATGGCCGCCCAATTGTCAGGTACCCTTGGTAGCAGCATTCTTTCTCGTTGAAACCTGTCTACAAATTCATGAAGCAACTCCTCCTTATTTTATTTTGAATATGTCTTCCATTCTTTTTTTGACTTTTTACGCACCAGAATACGCTTTTATAAAAGATTTTTCAAGCTCAACAAAAGAGTCAATAGAATTTTCAGGTAGAATAGAATACAATGTTAGTGCTCTTTGGTGAGTGTCTCTCCGAACTTCTTGACCAATACTGACTCGATTTATGGTTTGTTCAGGTCATTTACTTTTACTCCTGTGGTAAAAGCAGTTACATGATCACACAAATCTGTTGTCCCGTTGTACTTGGGAATATCATGCATTTTGAATTTCCTGGGAATAGGCAAGGGTGCCACACTTGGTTTCCAAGGTTGTTGAGAATATCTATCAACATCAATGCCCTTGATGACAGGTGGTACTCCAGGAATTTGCTTGATTCGATTGTTTTGTTCCTTCACCTGTTTCTGCAGGGTTAGTAATAAAGATTATAATTCTGGATTATTAGACATACCTGATCTTGTTTTGAGGGATTCATTTGGAGTGCCTCCATTTCCTGAGTTTGCTAACCCGGATTGTGAATTTTCCATGGTTACAGTGTTTTTGAGGTGTAGGTGATGCAGCTGGTAGTCCCCCCGTGAAAGCTTGTAAGGCTTGAGTCACATACTCACCAACCATTTGCTTCACCTGATCATGTTCTCCTGTTTCTACATTCTCATTACGATTATTGATTTGAGCCGTAGATCTATCCGGGGAAGTTTCCCTTGAGCCTCGTGGAGTTCCTGAAGGTGATGGAAATGGAGTTCCAATCCTTTGATGGTTGTTGTCGTTGACGTTTGACATAATTCACATAATGTTGATTGAGAAGAAACAGAGATTATTAGATTCCCGATAACGGAATCAATTTTTGTTTAACCAAATAATTAGATTTTTTGCCAAAGCTATTTTAAGAAGAACATGGGTTTCTGATAACAAGAAAATATGCTAATGATTGTAAGTAAATTTGCAAATAGGAAGCAATTAAATGTTTAAAAAGTAAGTATATTGCAATAGTGGTACAAGTGTGTCCTTACAAGTTATATTTTACTCCCTTTTATAGGGAATTTCTTAATATAACATCTATTCTTTTCAGTGATTGAGCATTAATGACCAATAATGGCCTTAATGTAACGTTACAATGATTAACCGTAACTGTTGCATGAAGGTTATGTAACGTTTGAATCATTAATTGAAGACCTCCAAATCTTCCCTTTATTCCGCCTCAATACATTCTGACCGTGTCTCTTCATCTTCTCGATTAGGTCGAGACTCCCGTATCTGATTACCCCGTGGTATGTTGTTTCGTTCCTCTTTATCTCGTACCTCTTCAAAATGTACCGTCTAGTTGTCATGATTTCATTGGTCCACATAGATTGCTGAGTCATCGGAATTGTTATACATGTGAAGCTCATTTTTACCAATACAATTACCCCATTAAATGAGTCAACCTAGAGATAGTACTAACGCGACTTGAACTTTTATCAATTGTTTTGTGTGATACCTATTTGGTCTTGAGAAAGCTAAATTGGACAAAATCACTCTCTGACCTAGAGGTATTGAGTGGGTAATCGAGAGTTGATAGCTATAAAACACCTCGATCAACAAAACAAGCATTAAGATCTTAGGTAATGATCATAGCCCTAGGATTTTTATCAATTTGAAAAACATAAAAAACAATTATTTTAGTCTTATTTCCTTATTCTGCAATCTTTAGTGTAAAATTAGAAATAAAAAACAAAACCTTTTTGTGGAAGTGCAAAGTAAGGTAATACAATAATACCCCTAATTCCCACTTAGCTCCCTGTGGATTCGACCCCGACTCGTAGTGGGGTTACTATAATTGCAAATGACCGTTTCGTACCTTGTTTAGAGGTGTGCATTTGGACACGATCAATTTTTGCCGCCGTCGTGGGGAACTTTAAAACGGTGTTTGCGATATATTTGGGTGTGTTTTTGGAATATCTTCTTTCCTTCCGTGTTACTAACGTGTTTGAGAAATCGTAGGTACAACCATGGCAAACAATGAGCTCGAAAATATTGCTTTGGGGGATGTGGACTGTCATGACCCGAAATCCCACCTTTCAGGCCGTGACTGCGTCTAACGTTGAACCCGCTAGACAAGCCAATGAATACTACACATTAAAAATTTTCTAATCAATTCAACAGTAGAAAAATTTATACCCTTCAAATATGAACTGAAATAACCAACATACTCCATAACTTTAGCAGCGGAAATGTAACAGAAATTCAAAATGCAAAGTGAAATAATAAAATACATAATGTCGCATACCCAAAACCGGGGTGTCACAACCTCACGAACTATCTAAACTGAGTGCTAAACACAGAGTCTGAAAAGAAATATATAATTGTCTTGAAACTAGGAGAAAAAGTAAGACAATAAGGAATCCAAATGCGGGAGAGACACCAAGGCCCACGAACGCCAGCGGGTATACCTTGAAGCTCTGGGTGGACTGAAGGTGACTCCCTCAATGCGGTCCACTGGGTCCATATGCGGGATCTACACAACATTAAAAAGTGCAGCATAGCATCAGTACACTCGACCCCATGTACTGAGTAAGTGCCGAGCCTAACCCCAGCCGAAGTAGCGATGAGGCTAGACTTGACAATAACGATAACATGTCCTATTCTACAGCAGATAACATGGATGATACAAGGCAAGCGATAAGCGGACAAGTAAGGGATACGGGAGCAGTAAGGGGAAACTAGTGAATTGAAACAGTCAAATTGACAGATAGAAGTAAGCAAGGGAGGCAATCTATCACAATAGGCAACAAAACAAGTATAAGTACTAGAAATGTAAACAATGGCACGGCATCACCCGTCGTGCTTTTACTCTCTTCCTCACAATGGAATGTAATAAAGTATCATGGCACGACATCTCCCTTCGTGCTTTTACTCTCTTCCTCACAATGCAATGTACAATGTATCATGGCACGACATTATCCTTCGTGCTTATAATCAATAACAGTCATGGCACTGCATTAACCTTCGTGCTTATAATCAGTATGAATCATGGCACGACATCACCTTTAGTGCTTTACACTCTTCCTCACTATGCAATGTAATCAAATATCATGGCACGACGTCACCCTTCGTGCTTTACACTCTTCCTCACCAAACAATAACATATATAATGGCAAGGAGTACATCATAGTGGATATTGACAGTTCAAAATATCCGGCAAGGGGAAAAACATCAATTAATAACTCAATAAATGCCCGACAAGGGTCTCAGCTATAACCAATCACCTCAATCGCATAATCTACACTTGTATTATCATTCATATCAACACTTCTCAAGCTCAACAACCAATACTTTCAATCAAGAATAAATTACCAAGTAAAGACAATCCCATAATATACTAAACATGAAAGAAATACTGCAATTTTTATCAAAATAGACTCACGGGCATGTTTGACACACATTGCATAGGTACTCGTCACCTCACCTATGCAATGAAATTGATAATCACTTAGCACATAGCAAATAGTACCTATTCCCTCACCAAAGTTAGGCAAGACACTTACCTCGGTCCAAAGTATAGCAATCAACCCTCTAAGACCGTCTTTCCTTTATAATCCGACTCCGAAACAACGATATCTAGGCATAATTAATTCAATAATATCAATAAAGACTCAATAACACAATCCCATAGCCTAGATATTCAATTTCTAGCATTCTTCCAAAAATACCAAAATTCGACCCCGGGCCCGCTTGGTCCAAACTCGAGGTTCGGACCAAAACCCGATCACCCATAACCCCACGAGTTAGAATATATAATTTGTTTCAAGATCCGACCCCAAATTGAGGTTGAATCACCCAAATTTCCCAAAAACCTAACTCTCTCCAAAACCCCTAATTTCTACTTGATTTTATGATTTTAGGCCTAGATTTCTAGTGATTATGGAAGTAAAATGGGAGAAATTAGTGTTAGAATCACTTACCCAATTGGTTATGGAGGAGAACTAGCTTAGGAATCGCCTATGGGGTCTTGGGGAAGAAGAAGTTGGTGAATTATAAAAAATCCCATGTAAGTATTCTGTTTTTGACTTAAGGAATTAAATGGGTGATTTTGTTCTCTGCGATCGCAGAGCTGTAGGAATCCCTACTATGCGACCGCAAACGGAAGGCTGCGATCGCGTAAGGTTAACTCCATAGAACTCTGCGATCGCGAAGGAAATGATGCGACCGCAGAGAAGAACTACCTAGCCCCCGCCCAGTCACCCTGGTACACTACGCGATCGCGAAGAAGGAATGCGATCGCAGAACATCCGGACTCCCTACACTGCGATCGCGGACCCATTCATGCGATCGCAGAGGACAACAGACCCCTCTCCCACTCTCAACTCTATGTGATCGCAGCTCCACCTATGGGATCCCATAGACTAAGCTACTAGACACCAGAAAATCAACCAAACACCAGATTTTTCATGACTTTTACACCCCGTTAGCTACCCGAATCTCACCCGAGCCCTCGGGTCTCAATACCAAAAATACACACGACTCTCAATACATCCTACAAACTTATTTAAGCTTTTAAATAATCAAAATATCATCAAAATCAACGAATTAAACCTCAAAACTCTAAGAAATTTCTTAATACTTCATAAAGCTTAACTTATCAGATTTTAATCCGAATCACGTCATTTCAAGTCCGTTTTACACCAAATTTCACAGATAAGTCACCACATATAATAAACCTGTTTCGGGCTCCAAAACCATAATACGGGCCCGGTAACACGGTTTTCACATAATAATTCATTTTCAAAATCCTTTATTATTTTCAGAAAACAATATTCTTTAAAAATTCATATCTCGGGCTTGGGACTTCGGAATTCGATTTCGGGCATACGCCCAAGTCACATATTTTCCTACGGACCCTTCGGGGCCGTCAAATCACAAGTCTGGGTCCGTTTACCAAAAATGTTGACCAAAGTCAACTTTATTAATTTAATTATCATAAAACTCCATTTTCATCAAATTTCAACATAAGGACTTCCCGGCTATACACCCGGGCTGCACACGCATATGGAGGTGAGATTTACAGAGGCTTTCGGGGCCTCGGAACACAGATTTAGCTGGAATTACTTAGGATGACCTTTTGGGTCATCACAATCTCCATCTCTAAAACAAACGTTCGTCCTCGAACGGACATAGAAAAGTACCTGAGTCTGAGAAAAGATAGGGATAACGACTCCTCATATCAGACTCGGACTCCCAAGTAGCTGCCTCGGCAGGCTGACCTCTCCACTAAACACGGATCGAAGGATAACTCTTCGACCTTAACTAGCGAACCTGCCTATCTAATATAGCTACCGGCTCCTCCTCATAAGTCATATCCTTGTCCAACTGGACACTGCTGAAGTCAAGAACATGAGATGGATCTGCAATATACCTCCGGAGCATAGATTCATGAAACACTGGATGCATGGCTGATAAATGCGGTGGCAAGGCAAGTCTGTAGGCCACCTCTCCTACCTTGTCCAAAATCTCCAATGGAGCAATATACCTAGGGCTCAACTTGCCCTTCCTTCCGAATCTCATCACGCCCTTCATAGGCGAGACCCGAAGGAACACCTGGTCTCTTACCATGAAAGCTAAATCTCGAACTCTACGATCTGCATAACTCTTTTTCCTGGACTGAGCTGTACGAAGCCTATCCTGAATGATCTTCACCTTATCTAAGGCGTCCTGGACTAACTCAGAACCCAATAACCTAGCCTCTCCGGGCTCAAACCATCCGACTGGAGACCGACATCACCTACCATACAACGCCTCATACGGGGCCATCTAAATGCTCGACTGGTAACTGTTGTTGTAGGCAAACTCTGCTAAAGGCAAGAACTGATCCCATGAACCACCAAAATCAATAACACATGCCCGCAACATATCCTTAAAAATTTAAATAGTACGCTCGGACTGTCTGTCTGTATGAGGATGAAATGATGTGCTCAACTCAATCTGTGTGCCCAACTCTCGCTGAAATACTCCCTAGAAATGGGAGGTGAATTGAGTACCTCGGTCTGTTATGATAGATAAGGGCACACCGTGCAATCAGACAATCTCTCTCATATAGATCTGAGCGCTAAAGATGAGATCGCCACGGGGATGAAATGTGCTGACTTGGTCAGCCTATCTACAACAACCCATACTGCATCAGCCATTCTCGGAGTCCGTGGAAGCCCAACTACAAAATCCATCATGATACGTTCCCACTTCAACTCAGGATGTTGAATCTGCTGCATCAAACCACTGGGTCTCTGGTGCTCATACTTAACCTGCTGACAATTCAAGCACCGAGCTACATAAGCCACAATATCCTTCTTCATTCTACGCCACCAATAATGCTGCCGCAAGTCCTGGTACATCTTCGCGGCGCCCGGATGAATGGAATACCGGGAACTATGGGCCTCCTGCAATATTAACTCACGAATGCCATCAACATCAGGAACACATATACGACCCTGCAATCTCAAAACTCCCTCAGCATCAACTGTGACCTGCTTGGCACGTCCGTGCCGAACCGCATCCCTAAGAGCACACAAATGACGATCCTCATACTGCCTGGCGCGAATGCGATCATACAATGAAGAACGAGCGACGGTATGGGCCAAAACACTGCCACCCTCAGAAACCTCCAATCTAACAAATCGATTGGCTAACGCCTGAACATCCAAAGCCAAAGGTCGCTCTCCAACTGATAGATAAGCCAAACTACCCATGCTGACTGACTTCCGGCTCAAGGCATCGGCCACCACATTGGCCTTTCCCGGATGATAGAGAATAGTAATATCATAATCTTTCAGCAACTCTAACCACCTCCTCTGCCTCATATTCAACTCCTTTTGCTTAAACAAGTATTGCAAACTCTTGTGATCAGTGAATACCTCACACGGTACCCCATACAAATAGTGCCTCCAAATCTTCGAGGCATGAACAATAGTTGCAAGCTCATAATCATGGACTGGATAGTTCTTCTCATGAATCTTCAACTGACAAGATGCGTAGGCTATAACCTTGCCCTAATGCATCAATACCGCACCAAGTCCAACCCGCGAAGCATCACAATACACGGTATAAGAACCTGAACCTGAGGGCAATACCAACACTGGTGCTGTGGTCAATGCTGTCTTGAGCTTCTGAAAGCTCGCTTCACACTCCTCAGACCATCTGAACTGAACACTCTTCTGCGTCAACTTGGTCATAGGGGCTGCTATAGATGAAAACCCCTCCACAAACCGGCAATAATAGCCTGCCAGGCCCAAGAAACTCCGAATCTCTGTGGCTGAAGTGGGCCTAGGCCAATCTCTAACTGTTGAAACTTTCTTCGGGTCCACCTGAATGCCCTTTACCGATACAACGTGGCCCAAGAATGCCACAGAGCTCAACTAGAAATCGCACATAGAAAACTTGGCATACAACTGCCGATCTCTCAGAGTCTGGAGGACAACTCTAAGGTGCTGCTCATGCTCCTCTCGGCTGCGAGAGTATATCAAAATATCATCTATAAACACGATCATAAATGAGTCCAAATAAGTACTGAATACCTGATTCATCAACTCCATAAAAGCAGCGGGGGCATTACTCAACCCAAACGACATGACAAAAAACTCATAATGCCCATAACGAGTGCGAAAAGCCGTCTTGGGCACATCAGATGCCATGATCCTCAGCTGATGATAACCAGACCTCAAGTCTTTCTTAGAGAATACCGTAGCACCGTGAAGCTGATCAAATAAGTCATCAATCCTCGGCAAAGGATACTTGTTCTTGATAGTAACCTTGTTCAGCATCCGGTAGTCAATACACATCCTCATTGAGCCATCTTTCTTCTTCACGAACAATACTCGAGCACCCCAAGGAGAAACACTAGGCATGATGAAGCCTTTATCCAATAAATCCTGCAATTGTTCCTTTAATTCCTTCAACTCTGGCGGATCCATACGATACGAGGGAATAGAAATGGGCTGAGTGCCCTCAGCTAACTCAATACAAAAGTCAATATCCCCGTCGGGTGGCATACCCGGCAGGTCAGCAGGGAATACCTCTAGAAACCCGCGAACCACGGGCACAGACTCGATAGAAGGAACCTCAGCACTAGAATCACGAATATAGGCCAAATAGGCCAAACAACCCTTCTCGACCATGCGNCCATATCAAGAAGCAAAAGATCAACTTGAGTCTCCAGACCACTAATAACTACTACTCAAGCATGGTACACTCGATCTATCACTATAGAATCACCCACCGGTGTAGACACATGTACAACAGTACTCAAAGAATCAGAAGGCATACTCAAATAAGGCGCAAAATATGAAGACACATAGGAGAATGTAGAACCCGGATCAAATAACACTGAAGCCTCTCGGCTGCAAACTGAAACCGTAGCTATAATAACTGCATTAGAATCCTCACCATCAGGACGAGCAAGAAAAACATAACACCGGGGATGAGCCCCTCCAATCTGAACATCCCTGGGTCTACCTGCTGCAACCTGGCCTCTATCCCTCGCGGCCTGTGCTCCACCTCTATGAACCTGACCACCACCTCTGGCACCTCGACAACCACCCCTAGCTGGATGAGGGGGTAAGGGTGCACCTGCTGCGGAAACCAAGGCACGGGAACCCTGATACTGGGGCCCACTCAATGCTCGGGGGCAATACAAGGCAATGTGCCCTGGGCTACCACAACTATAACAAGATCTCTCCTGTTGTGGCTGATGACTCGGGAACTGGCCCTGACGACCGTGATAACTACCCTGGTAACTCTGAAGCGGCAGTGCACGAGGAGATACCTGAAGTGCTGACTGAAATGGTTGGGGTGGATGACCCCTACTGAAAGAATTCCTGCCTCCAGATGAGGCTCCACTGAATCTACCAAAATGACGAGGCTTCTTGTAAGCCCCTGACCACCTCCCTGTGACAAAATCATCTCAATCCTCCAGGCTACATCGGCCGCATCCTGGAATGAAATATCAGTACTCGACTCCCTGGCCATCTGGAGTCGTATAGGCTGGGCCAATCCCTCAACGAACCTACGAACTCTCTCCCGATCAGTCGGGAGCATAATCAATGCATACCTGGGTAGAGCGATGAACCTGGTCTCGTACTGAGTAACAGACATAGATCCCTGCTGGAGGCGCTCAAACTGCCTCCTAAGATCCTCTCACTGAGTAATGGGAAGGAACTTCCCCAAAAATACCTCTGTGAACTGAGCCCAAGTCAAAGATGCAGACCCGGCTGGTCTGGCTAAACAATAGTCCCTCCACCAAGTCTTGGCTGTGCCAGATAGTTGAAAAGTGGCGAAGTCAACTCCATTGAACTTCACTATGCCCATGTTCTGAAGAACCTCATGACAGTTGTCCAAGTAATCCTGTGGGTCCTCTGACGGTGCACCAGTAAAAGTAGCAGTGAATAACTTGGTGAATCTGTCCAATCTCCACAATGCATCTGCTCACATAGCTGCTCCCTCAGTTATAGGTGCTGCAATACCTGGCTGTGCTACTCCGGCTGGCTGAGGTGCCGGAGTCTAAAACTAAGTGGCAACCTGCTCTGGTGTATGAATAACAGGAGTCTGGGTACCTCCCCCAGCCTGAGATCCGGCTGGAGCTGTAGGAAGAAGTCCGGCCTGAGCCATACTCTCCATAAGTCCTACCAAGCGGACTAGAGCGTCCTGAAGCACTAGGGTAGTAATGAACCCCTCTGGGACCTGCGCTGGTCCAACTCGGACTGCCAGAACTAGGACATCCCCGTCAGACTCGACCTAAGGGTCCTCCACTGGGGCTGCTGCTCTAGGCTGAGCCCTGCACCGACCTCGGCCTCTAGCACGGCCTCGTCCTCGACCTCGACCCCTCGTAGGAGCTGTAGCAGGGAATATGCTAGAAACTTGATCAGTATACAAAATATACTTTGCACGATAGAATATGAAGAGAAGAGGAGTATCCAAACTTAGCAGCCTCTGGGGGATAAATACAAACGTGTCTGTACCGATCCCTCAGACTCTACAAAGGTTTTCCGTGAGTTGTGAGACCTAAGCAACCTAGAGCTCTGATACCAACTTGTCACGACCCGAAATCCCACCTTTCAGGCCGTGACTGCGTCTAATGTTGAACCCGCTAGACAAGCCAAGGTATACTACACATTAAAATTTTTCAAATCAATTCAACAGTAGAAAAATTTATACCCTTCAAATATGAACTGAAATAACCAACATACTCCATAACTTTAGCAGCGGAAATGTAACAGAAATTCAAAATGCAAAGTGAAATAATAAAATACATAACGCCGCATACCCAAAACTGGGGTGTCACAACCTCACGAACTATCTAAACTGAGTGCTAAACACAGAGTCGGAAAAGAAATATATAATTGTCTTGAAACTAGGAGAAAATTAAGACAATAAGGAATCAAAATGCGGGAGAGACACCAAGGCCCACGAACGCCAGCGGGTATACCTTGAAGCTCTGGGTGGACTGAAGGTGACTCCCTCAATGCGGTCCCATGGGTCCGAATGCGGGATCTGCACAACATTAAGAAGTGCAGTGTAGCATCAGTACACTCGACCCCATGTACTGAGTAAGTGCCCAGCCTAACCTCAGCCGAAGTAGTGACGAGGCTAGACTTGACAATAACGATAACCTGTCCTATTCTACAGCAGATAACAGGGATGATACAAGGCAAGAGATAAGAAAACAAGGGATACGGGAGCAGTAAGGGGAAACAAGTGAATTGAAGCAGTCAAATTGACAGATAGAAGTAAGCAAGGGAGGCAATCTATCACAATAGCCAACAAAACAAGTATAAGTACTAGAAATGTAAACAATGGCACGACATCACCCTTCGTGCTTTTACTCCCTTCCTCACAATGCAATGTAATCAAGTATCATGGCACGACATCTCCCTTCGTGCTTTTACTCTCTTCCTCACAATTCAATGTACAATGTATCATGGCACGACATTATCCTTCGTGCTTATAATCAATAACAGTCATGGCACGGCATTAACCTTCGTGCTTATAATCAGTATGAATCATGGCACGGCATCACCCTTCGTGCTTTACACTCTTCCTCACCTAACAATAATAGATATAATGGAAAGGAGTACAGCATAGTGGAAATTGACAGTTCAAAATACTCGGCAAGGGGAAAAACACCAATTAATAACTCAATAAATGCCCGGCAAGGATCTCAGTTATAACCAATCACCTCAATCGCATACTCTACACTTGGATTATCATTCATATCAACACTTCTCAAGCTCAACAGCCAATACTTTCAATCAAGAATAAATTACCAAGTAAAGACAATCTCATAATATGCTAAACATGGAAGAAATACTGCAATTTCTATCAAAATAGACTCACGGGCATGCTTGACACACATTGCATAGGTACTCGTCACCTCACCTATGCAATGAACATGATAATGACTTAGCAATCAACCCTCTAAGACCCTCTTTCCTTTATAATCCGACTCAGAAACACTGATATCTAGGCATAACTAATTCAATAATATCAATAAAAACTCAATAACACAATCCCATAGCCTAGATATTCAATTTCTAGCATTCTTCCAAAAATAAAAAAATTCGACCCCAGGCCCGCTTGTTCCAAACTCGAGGTTCGGACCAAAACCCGATCACCCATAACCCCACGAGTTAGAATATATAATTTGTTTCAAGATCCGACCTCAAATTGAGGTTGAATCACCCAATTTTCCCAAAAACCTAACTCTCTCCAAAACCCCTAATTTCTACTTGATTTTATGATTTTAGGCCTAGATTTCTAGTGATTATGGAAGTAAAATGGGAGAAATTAGTGTTAGAATCACTTACCCAATTGGTTATGGAGGAGAACTAGCTTAGGAATCGCCTATGGGGTCTTGGGGAAGAAGAAGTTGGTGAATTATGAAAAATCCCGTGTAAGTATTCTGTTTTTGACTTAAGGAATTAACTGGGCGATTTTGTTCTCTGCGATCGCGGAAGAAGGGCTGCGATCGCAGAGCTATAGGAATCCCTACTATGCGACCGCAAACGGAAGGCTGCGATCGCGGAAGGTTAACTCCACAGACCTCTGCGATCGCGAAGGAAATGATGCGACCGCAGAGAAGAACTACCTAGCCCCCACCCAGTCACCCTGGTACACTACGCGATCGCGAAGAAGGAATGTGATCGCAGAACATCCGGACTCCCACACTACGATCGCGGACACATTCATGCGATCGCAGAGGACAACATACCCTTCCCCCACTCTCAACTCTATGCGATCGCAGCTCCACCTATGCGATCGCATAGACTAAGCTACCAGACAC
>ML250596.1:77094-127846 GCA_005239495.1 Nicotiana undulata
GTTTTACACCAAATTTCACAGATAAGTCACATGACATATAATAAACCTATTCGGGCTCCGGAACCATAATACGGGCCCGGTAACACGATTTTCACATAATAATTCATTTTCAATATCTTTTATTATTTTCAGAAAACAATTTTCTTTAAAAATTCATTTCTCGGGCTTGGGGCTTCGGAATTCGATTCCGGGCATACGCCCAAGTCCCATATTTTCCTACGAACCCTCCGGGGCCGTCAAATCACAGGTCCGGGTCCGTTTACCAAAAATGTTGACCAAAGTCAACACTATTCATTTAATTATCATAAAATTCCATTTTCATCAAATTTCAACATAAGGACTTTCCAGCTACACGCCCGGGCTGCACACACATATCGAGGTGAGATTAATGGAGGCTTTCAGGGCCTTGGAACACAGATTTATCTGGAATTACTTAGGATGACCTTTTGGATCATTACATGGACATTGAGGATGATCAAGTGGATGAGGTTCCTCTTGAACCTCAGGCCAATAGAAGAGGCCGAGTTCCTCATAACAATGTGCCCGTTC
This sequence comes from Nicotiana undulata, assembly GCA_005239495.1. Lineage (NCBI taxonomy): Eukaryota > Viridiplantae > Streptophyta > Magnoliopsida > Solanales > Solanaceae > Nicotiana > Nicotiana undulata. The sequence goes on from ML250596.1 coordinate 77,644, forward strand.
CACCCCTACCTCCACCACGAGCGACTCCACAACGGGAGTTACCCAATGAAGGATATGCAAGTGCAATAGTCTCTCCCCATATTAGGGTGGGAAACTTTCAAATAACCAACGTGATGTTCACTTTGCTAGAGCAACAAGGGGTCTTCATCGGTGCTCCAAGTGAAAATGCATACAAACATTTGAATGGATTTGTAGATACGTGTTGGGGAAGTAAACGAAAAAATGTCTCAGAGGATGCTTTGAGGCTAAGGATTTTTCCCTTCTCTCTATGGGGGAAAGCTTTAGATTAGTTGGAACGTTTAAGGAACCATTCCATTCACACTTGGGATGAATTGGCAGAAAAGTTTATTTCTAAGTACTTCTCTTCGACGCACATGGCTACACTTCGGGATGAAATTCTATCACTCTAGAAAGCGCCCAATGAACCACTATACGAGATATGGGAACAATATTGAAAAATGGTTAAATCTTGTCCCAACAACGATATGATAGAGAACATGATTCAACAAACTTTCTATCGTGGGATCAACACAACCAATCAATTTGTAAGGAATCAAGTTTTCGGTTGGAACTTCATGACTACGCCTTATGCAGAGGCATGTGAGATTTTAGATGAAATAGCGGAAACATCATCAGCGTGGCAATCCCGGGATAATGTTCCACAAGGTGATCCCAATGTGATCCACCTCCACAAAGAGTTGCATGACCATGGTCAAGCTATAAGCGAATTGACTACCACCATGAACCAATTGGCAAAGGCTCAACTTCAACAAGTGCAAAATCCTAGGCAAGTAAATTCCATTTGAGGGAGTAAACATGATGGTGAACAAGAGAAGAACCAAGGGTCCACAAGTACAACATAAAGTGGACAATTTTCTGCAAAGAAGATAGTGGGGTTGATCAAGATGATTCCTACAGTAACCAAGAAGAAGAGGTGCAATATGTGAACAACTTTCAAGGGCAACGAAGCAAGTTCCAAGGCACAAGCCAACAACAATGGAGACTTCAAACAATCAAGGCAATTAGAATTCTCAAAACCAAGGAAATTGGAGTGGTGGAAAAATCAAGGACATTGGAGTAACAACAATAATCAAGGAAATTGGAGTGGTAACAACAATCAAGGGAATCGACATAACAACAATAATCAAGGCGATTGGGGAGGTAACAATCAAGGCGGACGGAGTAACAATCAATGCAATCGGGGGTCGGGTTTTCAAAGCCCCCCATGTATCAACAACCAAGCAACCCACCTCATTATCCTTACCATTGTCCTAGTGTTCCAACAATGAAATAGGGCATATTGAGAACATGTTCAAGCAAATGATGAAGAAGAATGCCGATTCAGATGCCCTACTTGCCTCACACAACACTTCGATCTGCAACTTAGAAGTCCAAGTAGGGAAAATCTCTCAGACTATAAATTCTCATCCTACGGGGGCATTACCAAGTGACATAGTGGTGAACCCAAAGGGCGGAAATAATACGGGGCATGCCATGTCCATTACTACAAGAAGTGGAAGATGTGGGTATGCACCCACCTCAAGTCAAAGGCATTTTGTTGATGATAAGAAAGTAGTACAAGAATAAGAGGTATCGAATAGTGTGTGCAAACAAATGATGAAGCTCAGATTGATATCGATGATAGTGTGGAGGAAACTCAAGAAGACGTGAACCCGTCTAGGGATCACATTATTGACATACCGGAGCCAGTAGTACAAAAGGCTAAGGCACCATTTCCTAAGCCTCCACCTCCATACCCTCTGTTGATACCCAATTGTTCCTCAAATTATATTTTTTACCTTGCATATCATCTTTCAAAATCACTCTTTGCAATAATGAGTATTTTTTCCTATTTTTCATATTTTTAAGTTATATTCCTGCTTCTTTTAAATATTTCATAATTAAATAATCCATAAATTATGCTATAAACAATTTCAAAAATATTTCCCAGCTCAGTGTGTTATTTATAATCATTTTTATCTATTAAAATCTAATTATTTCACAAATTAGCCGATTGGGTCTTCTTTAATTTCAATTACAACAATTTTGCAATTATGGACCAATTGGACATTTTGTATTATTTTAATTCGAAACTTATGCATTTCTTACACTCAATATCAATTAATTACTGTAATTTTACCTATTTAAACTTAATTTCTTCCTTTCATAATTATTAGATATCTTAACTAATTAATTATCTATTTTTTATTAGGTATTTAATAGCTAGCCACGTTTATTTAAATTTTAGCCAAATTCTAGCCTAATCTTTAAACCCAAATTACCCAACCCACCGGATTTCAAAATAACCCAGCCCAATCCCTAAAATCTACCCGGCCCAACCCCCACTCAATCTGAGTCGTTGATCAAATGAGATCAACAACCCAGATATTACCTTACCATAATTAACCCTCGAACGACCCCGACCCCTCAGTCTTCGAGACTGGTCTCTCTCTCTACCCGTATATTTCTCTCCTCCTTCTCTCTAGAACTTTCTGGTTCTTCTCCTTCTCCGATGGCTCTTGGCCTGCCTCCGGCCACCTCCAGCCTCTTCACTTTCGACCACCAGCTGCCTTGACGCCTCTTTCTCCGGTCCACTTTGTCTCTGAGACCTCCGTTGGTCTTTACCAGGCCCAGACATCTAGTGAGGCTCCTGCTTTGGTGATTTTCCGGCCTTCTCCGGTGAGGTTTTGACACAACCATGCCACAACCACCACTACTTTCGAGCTTCATAGCAGGTTCTCCGGTTATCTCTAATTCTCTTATGAAACCCTGACTTTTGAACTTTCCGGTTTTTTCTAGATCCATAATAGACCTATACATATTATCAGTTCTTTCCATGTTTTCTTCAAAGATTTCTCAATTTCTTAAACGATTTCTCATATTTTCAAAACTACGGTTTGAAACCCTTTTTCCAAACAGTCCTCTTTTAATTTCTTAGCATTATTCTTGTAGTTTTTTTTACCGTGTTCTAACTTTATTTGAGATTTTCCTCTTATTTGACTCATTTGTTGTTAAAAATCTCGAATTTCTTGGTTCAATCTGTGAGTCTGAGTATATTGGCCATCTACGTTTATCTGTTTAGCACGAGTGCTTTTCTTTTGTGGGTACTCTGTGATCCCTGGTGTTATTTTCTATATGCTCGTCACTAGGGTTCCTAACTATTCTTTTACCCGTATCATGATTCGTACCATGTTCTGATTTCTGTCTATTATATGTTATTTGTGCTTATAATATTGTGAGTTGTTCTATTTTTTCTGAATCTCTAAACCTATGTGATTTCGTGTTATTATAATCATTAGGGTTTCTGATTCTTTGATTCTCCCTATTATGTCATGTTCGTTTGTGCTAGTATTGAATCCCTTACTCTATGAGATTCTTACTTAAGTCCCTAATTTTTGACCTACAAATTATTCCCTTGCTTTATTATGTGATTGATTCTACTGTTAGTTGATTCTTACATACCTTTCCTTAATTGAATTTTCTGAATCTCGACTAATTACTTGCTCTATGTGCTGAAATTACTTCCTTGTGTGATGTTTTCCTCTAATTAATGCTGATTTACTGTAACTAGGGCCTCATTTGAGGATGTCCTTACTGATCTTCAATTTTTAACTATCTCTTGCTTTATTTTTGTGTCTGGTATTACTGCCAAATTGATATATTTCTCCTTAAATAGGATTCTGAATTTGGTCTTACTTACATGTGCTATACTTGGACTGTCAGTCTTACATGATCTTCTTTCCTTATATTACTACTGTCTATCCCTGATTGAGTATGACTCCTTAATTAAAGGGAATACTTCTATTAATTTGATTCGAATTTACGCCTACTTCAATAATTCTGCTGAACTAATTGTTTGTTACCTTATTTACTACCTATTTGCAACTATATATGCTTCTACTCTTTCATAGAAAAAACAGACACAGAGACTATTCTGCATTCTCTCTTGTGCTCTTTCTCCCTTTCTCTATTTTCTCTACTGCTGCTCTCTCATTCTGCACATTGCTATTGCTGCTCCATCTCTTTGAATTTTGCTATTCCTTACTATTCTACTGGTATGCCTCTAAAGTAGTTTTATAGTATCTCTATACAATATGCTCCAGTTACTGTTCATTTACTTACTATTCCTTATGTGTTTTATCATGTGGTTCTATTGCCTACCCTATAATTAGCTTAACCCCATCATGTCTTTTCCTTTGTTAAGTATGAATATGTATCCTGCTTCCATGTGTTTCCATGTAATTGTGACTGTATACTACTATCCAGCTCTTATCTCTTAGGCTGATATGCCTCCTGTTCATTCTGTGACTCTGGCATGCTCATTTGTTTATAGGTTAATGTTTTTCTTACCTTGACTTGACTATTGCCATAGGCCTTAATGCATGTTTAACTCCCTAGGTTATGAACCTACCTTTATTAACACTTGAATGCTATACAATCTTGCCTCTGCCAATCTATGATATTTTGTGACAATTATGTGACAACTATATGACTACTAGGTGATAACTATGAAAACCTGTAACTTGGATCTGATGCTGATAACAAAGTCATTTGTGCGCAACCCCCTTGCCCCTGTGTGCTCTTTCATGAGTTCCCTATACTGGTTGTGATTGTACTGCTTCTCTCTTTGATAAACTGTTTATTACTTTTTCTAAAGTTATATTCAAAGTACTGTTATTTCAAACTACTCTTTTCAAACTCAAAAAAAATCTCTTTTAAATTACTCCTGGCACTTCACACTACTCTTAGAACTTTAGGTCTTACCCCCTTCGTGTGAGCACTGCCTTGAGTACCTCTGAGTACTCATTGAACTCTGAAACACAAGGCTGGTAATTTCACACTGCACTTGTTCAAATTATGGCAATTTGCTTGGGTGCTGGTATTGGCCAAAGACCCATTAGGGCCCTAGGGAGCTTTGCCGCACCCAGGCCATGGAAGGCTATGAAATTCGGAAGGAGTGAGGTTGGAAAATTGGGCTGATTGAAGGCTCCCTATAGAAGTAACTTCTTATTTTCTTTTGCTAATGTAATTCATTATTATGGGTTTGTAATAACTTGTAAACAAATATTGGGGTGTGGATAGTAAATGAGGGAGGGAATATGCATGTTAGTATAGTAATGGGTAGAAACCATGACCATAGGATCTATTTATCTACCTGTACAATGGACATCCTGGTTAGGACATGCATCTCATGCACTAGAAATCATGTTCAAGTTCTTCACTCCATCATGCTGATTCATTTCATAAACATTGATCCTCGTTAAAACTGCAACAAGTAATAAATCTGACATTCTATTGCAGCATCTTCATAAGCATTGCATGTAGAAAACATGCCTATATGATTTTACTTGTTCATGTGTGCATTAAACATCCTGTTATTGAGGATTTCATATTTTGTTTCATGTTCTATTTGTTGAACACCTAATCAGCATGTTTAATATAATAAGCCTCACTCAAAATTGGTTTAAATCGTTTTCTCGCATATCCTTAAAATCAGAATTAAATCAGCATGCTCACCTCTAAAGGAATAGGCAATGTATACGACGTCTAGGCAAACCTTAAGCCTGATACATATTCAAACCAAGACCAATTGTGTTTCACTTGGCAGGTCCCAGGACCAATCAGTCTCTCTTTAAAATGCTTAAACTTTGCTGCATTTCACTCTTGTTTTCTACCTCTTCTGAAGACTCACTCTACTTTTCCCTAAAACTCCTACTCTGTCTTTCAAAATCATAGAATCTTGAAGTCATGCATTTACTTCCCCTTTACAAAAGTTTTATCTGATTCTTGTTCTATTTTGGTTTCAAAGTTAATGGGTTTCAGGTCCAATTCACTCTGCTCAAAATCATTCTCTTTTTATCCTTGCCCTATATATTTTAAACTACTGTTTTCTGTAATAATTTATTCACTCTCCTTTTTACTGTACTACTGTAAGATACTAGTTGTTACACAATTTTGGACTATTGGATTTCAAAGTAAGTCATCCCTGTTCGAAATGGCTCTGTTTATTTAAAATCTTGCTTGCTTCTGATTACTGATTTTCTAAAGGTTATCTTCTTTTTTATTGAAAATTTTAAACTGGTGCGCACTCTTAATTCTTATTGTTGTCTCTAAACTACTGTATTTCTAAAAAATCAATCACCCTTTTGAATCACTTAGTCTTAACTGAACCTTTTGCTTTCACTACTAAGTTTTTTCAAAACATATCTTTTTACTAAATACTGCTGAAACCCACTGATTTTCAATTCAAAAACTCCTATTTTTTCCTGACTTTGAGACCTTGATTGCGTTTGAGACGTGTTGTTTACATGTTTACTTGTGGAGGGCCTGTGAGCCTTATTTGCCTCTATGTGTTCCCTTATACGTGCAGTCCTACTTGTTATGTATGTCGCTTAGTGTTTTATCCTTTAAACATAAGGGTTCAGCCTATTCCCTGCCTTGTAGGAATAGTATTCCTAAATACCCTCCAGGACTTATAGGATGGGACGGGTAATAGCACGCGATAAGCATTCGTGACCAAGACACACGTTTTAAATAACCTTTACGGGGTGGGAAGGGTAGAATACGGATATGATGACCGGTGCGCTAATACCACGTGTAGCCCCTCTTCAAGGCGTGACATACCGGGTATTGCATTGATGTGATCCGTATTACTTTAAACCTAGGACAATTTCTTTTTCAAATGTTTATTCTAATGTTTTTCCCAAAACCTTTAAAGATTTTCACACCTGTTTGAAATCCCCTCTTATATGAACCTTGCTTGTTATTTCTTCATTGTCCAAATTCACAAACTTTCTTGGTTGGGACCCACATTTTTGGATCTTGAGGGGTGCCTAACACCTTCCCCTTAGGAAAATTTCAAGACCTTACCCAATCTCTGGTAATGCAAACTAGTTTATGAGTTATCAACTCTAGGTGCCCTAACGCACCATAAAAATCGTTAGGTGGCTACTCTTCCTTAAACCTTTCCTTTAAGGAGTTTTCCAAAAATGTCATGAACCCGATCTCTCCGTACCTAACCCATGCGATAGAAAAAGGGGGCGCGACAGCATGGCAACTCTGCTGGGGAATCTTCCCTAGGCTTATACCATTACAAGTTGCTTTGTGAATTTGGACCTTTAATTTTCAATTTTAATGCTTACACCTTTTCCTTTCCCTGTTATATGCTATTAACTGTTTAATTTTCGCAAGTATTTATTTCACTTGAGCGAAACTGACATATCCTCATGTTTTCTTTGTAACCGCTTTCCATTATAACTGTTGTATTTTCTTTCTTTACCGCTTTCCTCAACGTGAAAATACATGCCTATTTGTTTAAATGCTATTTATTGCATATCATGCTCCGCATTCATATTCCACTCATTCTAAACAAAATCCTATAGCAACGCTTACAATGAGTTGTTGCGCTATTCCAATATTATCGCCCCCTAAATTTGGAAAGGCGTATTTGCGGTAAAACTAGTCGATCAACGGTGCAGTCGACGATTTTGTGCCTTCCCCCTTGAGTTGTCCGCTCAAGGGTACCAGTCTAAAACCCCAATAGAAACCTTACTCTATTATATATTGCATGCATCATGGTCAAACCTAGGAAGGCTAACGTGTTGTCCGCACAATAGCCTTTAAGATAGCCTTGTCCAAAGTCCATTGGGTTTCCCTGGAACCCCAAAGGACGCCTTCACGTTCTGTGCATTTATTTGGAGAACTTAAATGCTCGTGCTAATTATTGATGTTAAATAGACGAGTCTGGTGGGTGTAAGGGCCTAACCTGTTTACTTTGCATAAATGAGGCACGAGGTCCCCAGATTTGGCATGGTCATCAACATCCACCCAAAACTTCTGATTAGTGGGAAGACTTGCACTCAAGCGACAAAACAGTAGTCAGAAAACACCTGGGAAACCTGCCCTCCCTCTAGGACTTTTAGCCTAATAACATGGTGATAGAGGCTGCCACCTTATTCTGGGACTGTGATCGGTCGGTTTTTCGATTTGGGAACAATTAGATGACACCGCTGCTATAGGAGATATGGGGTTTAGCTGGTTTGCCTTGGGAGTCTCAAGAGTTATTGATGCCTGAAAACCGAACATTCCAGGGTTTTCTCAAGGTGATGGGACTCAAGAGGAATCCGGATTTAGTCTGCTTGGAAGACTCGTACATCCCCTTTGACTGCTTGTACGAGAGGTATGGCCGTAGTTAGCCTTACTGCACATATCAGGAAGAGTTTGCCCTCACCTCTCTAGGACACATTCACCTCCAGATATTCGTCTTCATATTCTGCTTTTTGGGACTGATGGTCTTCTCGACAAAGAAAGGGAGAATCCACAACAAAATTGGCTATGTTTACCAAGCTTTGAGGGAAGGGATCGACGAGCAGGAATTCAACATCGTACCCATGATCATTGCTGACATATACCGAGCCTTGGAGAACTGTCAATGAGGAGCAAAACATTTTGAGGGTTGCAACCTGCTACTCCAGCTCTGGCTCACCGAGCATCTGCAAAGGGGTGACTACCGTCAAGACATACATAGGAGAGTTTGGGATGATCATATTGCTTTCCATCATCCAAAGCGTATGAACTACATCCCCGACATGTTTTCATAGTCGGAGAATGCCAATGGATGGGTTGAGTTATTGGAAAATCTGATCGAGGATCAGATCCAATGGATGTTTGAGTGGTTCCCGACCGACGAATTCATCATCCGGACTAGAGACACTCCATTCCTAATATTGATTGGTATTAGAGAGACATACCCTTACATCCCGATTCGAGTCATTAGGCAGGCAGGGAAGAAGCAAGTCATCCCAAGGGTCGAGAAAATGAGTCATCTCAGGGCGGACTTCCAAAATGATGATAGCCCTCACAAGTGTCAAGCTCAGCAATTGTGGCACTACAAGATCCTATTGGAGAAGGATACTATCGAGCCCGACAGGTATCACGCTTGTTGCTCTCCTTATTATCTGGGATGGTTGGAAGATAACTAGGGAGGAAGTATTGAGCAAGGGTTCGCTCGAGGACATAGGGTCATAGATGAGAAAGCTGAGGAAACAACTAGACTCAACTAGCTTCGCAAGAGGCTCCGTGACTGTGAGGAACATCATCACAAAATCCACATATCCAACAAGAAGCTAATCGAGGAATGGAAGGACATGTCCATCACTTCCACCCAGAGGCTAGCACACTTGGAGCGAGGCATAGTTGACATGGAGGAGAAGTTCCTTAGGAGGATCGAGACTTGTCAAAAGACCGATGGAGCTGAAGCGGGAGTTCTAGCCAAGACCTACTTGCTGCTGGGACTACGCGAGATGGGAATGTTGATCAAGGCAAGCAGAGATGCCGAGTCTGGGGAAGGTCCTTCTGGGACCAAATAGATAGGATTTGTCTTTACTTTGCTTTTGATGTAATAAGGCCACTGGCCATTAGTGACATTTTATATTTTTGCATTCTTCGAGTCAGGTTGGATTTGTCTATTTTATTACCAATAAAATGAGGCATTTTGTATTTTAAGTTCTCCAAATTAGTTTGTCGCTAGGCCTACCTCTGGCTCAAGAGGTTCCCCAACTTAGGACACGCTTTATATTTCCGCATTACGTGTTTAAATATCGCAATGTTTTATGATTCTCACTAACTTCGCAACCTTTTGTTTTGTTTTCTTTAGTTATTCCCCTCCCCAAAGGTTAGTTCGTGCACTCTGGCATCAACAACTTATTGCACAAGATCATAGGACCCTCCTCCTACTCCTCCTCCCAGTCCTCCTAAAGGAAAAAGCAAGTGTAAAACTAAGATGGCAGATGCAAGAGGCACCAGAAAAGACAACAGGGATGAACAGGTTGAGATCACTAACGCTCGAGGGTATGTCTCCACTAGAGAAGAAGTTGCTAAAGTTCAAAGAGGAACTTGATCAAGTCAAGACCTTGGCCCACTTATCATTCTCCCTCAACGTCCCAGACGTTCACTTACCAAATGCTCCAAACCCCACTTTACCACAAAACATCCCCAAACAACCCAATACCCCCAAAGATCCAGTTCCACTAGCACAATGCAATACATGTCACCACAGCACTCCAGCTCTTCAGGATCAGACAAGATACCACTTCCAGGCTTACGATAATCCCATTTATGTGGAAACCGTAGCTCATTCCACACAACATACCCATGAGTCCGACGAGAAGGATAATCTCATCAGGAATCTAGCCGAGGAACTCAAGAAATTGACCAACCGAGTTCAGGGCTTCGAAGGAGTTAAAGGGATTGAGGCTTCGAAGGAGTTAAAGGGCTCCCAGATAGTCCCAACAAGCTCCCGTCTATAATTCCTACAATTCCCAACCTTCTTACTACCAATCACCACCTAATCGCCAAAACTTCCCAAGACCTCGCCCAAATTTCGACCGTCGTCCACCAAAACAGTATACTGCCATAGCTGAACCCATTGACAAACTATATGAAAAGCTCAAAGCCGCCGGTTATGTCACACCCATTCCTGTTGTCGCCCCTGAGAACATCCCTTCTCAGTGGGTCAACCCAAACAAAACATGTGCTTACCACTCCGGCATGAAGGGACACACCATCGAGGAATACCGTTCCTTGAAGGACAAGATACAAACCCTCATAAATAACAAGATCATTGTAGCCAAGGACCCTGCTCCTAATGTTCGCAATAATCCGCTGCCTGACCATAAAGGTGGTGTCTACATGATTGAGGTTGATGATGCCTAGGATCCCGAGGGATCAATTGGGCTGATTGCAGAGGGTGATCCGAAGAAGACTTCAATTACTCTTAATCCGATCGTGGTCCAGATTCAGCCATATGAGGAAGCTGAGGTAAACATGTCCATCCCACTCGAGTTTGAATCGAGACCGCCAGCCAAAGAAAAGGCCCTAGTGCCGATTGAAGTTGAGTTTGTACGACCGCTCGAAGTTGCGGTCCGACCATCTATAACATATACTTCGGCAAGAATAAGAATGACCACACCTATTCCAGTGGCAATGTCAACACTGGCACCCTTTTACTTAGACGCCATTCCGTGGGACTATACCGCTAAAGCAAGGAGGAAAGGTAAAGGCAAGTCTGAAGAAGCCATCGATGCACATGGTATGACGAGAACTGGCAGAGTTTATACCACTGAACATTTGGCCGAGTCTAGAAAGCAGGCCAAAACCCGTCCCCCCATCATTGAAATAGGTTTAGACGATCAGTGTAGAAAAATACAAGCCAAGGAATACTCAATCCTAGACCAGTTGAACAAAAACACCAGCTCAGATATCCATCCTCTCCCTATTACAAAACTCTGAAACACATAAGAGTGCTTTGCTAAGGGTGCTGAGTGAAGCATACGTGCCCGACAATATCACTTGTGGGGAAATGACCAACATGGTAGTCTAGGTACTGGAAATTCACAAGATCACTTTCCATGAAGATGACCTGCCGCCCGAAGGATTAGGACATAACAGAGCACTACACATCATGGTACAATGTGAGGATCATTTCATCACAAGGATCCTAATTGATGGGGGTTCCAGCCTCAACATCTGTCCGCTGGTCACGCTTAAGAAATTGGGCAAAAGTCTACATGAGATAAAGGAATGAGAAATCAACGTAAAAGCCTTCGATGGTTCGCAAAGGTCCACCATGGGAGAAATCACCTTGTGCTTGCAGATGGGACCGACTTGGTTCGATGTAGATTTCCAAGTGATAGATGTGCCTGCATCCTACAACTTGTTGTTGGGACGACCTTGGATCCACGCTGCTGGGGCCGTGGCATCAACCTTACACCAAGCTGTGAAGTTTGAATGGAATCACCAAGAGGTAATCATTCATGGCGACGGTAGAAACCATATCCAAGGTAGCCAGACCTTTTCGGTCATCGATGGAAGGAGGAAGTTGGGTGGAGAAATCTACCACAAGGTTGAACATGTTAACGCCATTGACAAGGACAAGTGGTGGGCCAGTCAGACTGAAAGCATATTGAACTGGAAAGGGTACGAGCCAGGTAATGGGCTCGGTAAGAATCTCCAAGGAATAACAAAGCCAATAACACTCAAGAAGCACGACACCACTTTTGGTCTGGGGTACGAGTACACTTGGAAGGAATTCAGGAACTGGTCACCACCAAGGCGAGGGCCCTACTACCCATTGGAGCAGCCAATACCCCACATAGAGTAGACTTTCTAGCTAGCTGGCATCACATATGGTACAGACGAGGAGGAAGCGCTAGCGGCAATGAGGGATCATTTTCTGGATGATGAGGATATGGACTGCTGTGTCATTCTCGAGGAGGAGAGGGAGGAAGGCCCTTCTATACAAGTCGTGAGCAAGGGATCATATCTCAACAATTGGTCTGTTAGGACAACGAAAGCCCGTCGAGCCTCGGGGTAGCAAGGCTTACGAAACAAGCATTATTTACAGTTTATTTATTTAAATAATTTTCTTCCTTTTCGCATTTTTAATTTCTGCAAGAAAGAGCTCCCATGTTCAAACAATTATTTAATTTATCAAAGCATTTCCAGTCTCTTTATAAATCTTATATTTACTTGCTACTGTTTTCCTCCCCATTACTTTATTTACACAACATTACTATTACTTATCTCGATGAACTGATGGCTGTGACCTGCAACGAGGCAACACAACAAACGGATTCTGAGTCAGACGAGGATGATATACCTGAGAATATTATTAAAGAGGTTGAGAACTTTGAGAATAGACCTAAGTCTAACTTGGATGAGACTGAGGTCGTCAACCTGGGAAACACAGAGAACGTCAAAGAAACACGAATCAGCATTCATCTATTGCCGTCAAAAAAGGAGGAATATACGGAATTCTTAAGGGAATATGAGGACGTATTCGCCTGGTCATATGATGACATGACTAGACTCAGTACATCTATTGTGGCCCACAAGCTTCCAACCAATCCAACATGTCCACCAATGAAGCAAAAGCTCAGGAAGTTGAAACCAGAAATGAGCTTGAAAATCAAAGAAGAGGTCACCAAGCAGATCAATGTCGGGGTTCTCCGGGTGGTCGAATATCCTACATGGTTAGCCAACATTGTGCATGTACCAAAGAAAGATGGGAAGGTCAAAGTCTGCATCGACTACCGGGATCTCAACCCGGCCAGTCCGAAAGATGACTTCCCCCTGCCAAACATACACATCTTAATTGACAACTGTGCCAAGCACGAGCTGCAATCCTTTTTAGATTGTTTTGCCGGTTACCATCAGATTTGGATGTACGAAGAAGATGCCGAGAAAACGGCCTTCATTACGTCGTGGGGGGTGTATCGCTACAAGATGATGCCATTCGATCTGAAGAATGCAGGGGCCACTTACATGAGAGCCATGACTACTATCTTCCATGATATGATTCATAAGGAGATCGAGGTATATGTGGACCTTGTCATCATCAAATCAAAGAAATCCGCTGATCACATGGAGGATTTGAGAAAGTTCTTCAATAGGCTAAGGAAATACAATCTGAAACTTAGCCCCGCAAAGTGTGCGTTCGGGGTTCCTGCTAGCAAGCTGCTAGTATTCATTGTCAATCGTCGAGGAATAGAGCTAGATCCATCAAAGGTCAAAGCCATCCAAGAATTGTCGCCACCAAGGAAAAAGAAGGATGTTATGATTTTTCTGGGAAGGCTCAATTATATCAGTCGGTTCATAGCCCAGTCCACTATCATTTGTGAACCGATTTTCAAGATGCTAAGAAAGGATGCTGCCACCAAATGGATTGAGGATTGTCAAAAGGCCTTCGATAGAATCAAAGAGTACCTCTCAACACCACTAGTCTTGGTACCTCCAGATCCGGGTACACCTATATTACTCTACCCTGCTGTGTTAGATGGAGCTTTCGGTTGCGTTCTCGGGCAACATGACAAAACAATGAGGAGAGAGCAAGCAATTTACTACCTAGGCAAGAAGTTTACTCCGTATGAGGCTCGATATTCTCTATTAGAGCGTACCTGTTGTGCTTTGAATTGGGTCACACAGAAGCTGAGGCATTATTTCTGTGCCTACACAACGTACCTCATATCGAGGATGGATCCACTAAAGTACATCTTTCAGAAGCCCATACCCACTGGCAAGCTAGCTAAATGGAAGATCCTGTTAAGTGAGTTCGACATCATTTACGTAACTCAGAAGGCGGTCAAGGGACAAGCATTAGCCGATCATCTTGCTGAAAATCCTGTGGACGGAGAATACAAACCATTGAAAACGTATTTCCCCGATGAAGAAGTGTCATTCGTATGAGAGGATATTGCAGAATCCTACGATGGATGGAGGATGTTCTTTGATGGGGCTGCAAACTTCAAAGGCCTGGGTATTGGAGCAGTCTTAATTTCAAAAACCGGTCAGCACTACCCGGTATCTTCCAAACTCAGGTTCCCCTGCACCAACAACATGGCTGAATATGAGGCCTGCATCCTGGGGCTCAACTTGGCCATCGACATGAATGTTCAGGAATTATTAGTGATTGGTGACTCAGACTTATTGATACGCCAAGTCCAAGGAGAATGGGCGACCAAGAATTCCAAGATACTGCCATACCTACATCGTGTGCATGAATTTAGAAAGAAGTTCACAAAGATTGAATTCCGGCTTCCCAGAATCCAGAATGAGTTCACCGATGCATTGGCTACCTTGTCATCTATGATCCAGCATCCAGATAAGAACTTCATTGATCCTATCCCGGTGGGGATCCATAATCAGCCGGCTTACTGCGCCCATGTTGAAGAGGAAGCAGAAGAAAAAGCTTGGTTTCATGATATCAAGGAGTACTTGGCAAAGGGAGAGTGCCCAGAGCTTGCAAACGCTACTCAGAAGCGCACTCTTGGAAGGTTATCAAACAATTTCTTTCATAGTGGAGGAATATTGTACAGGAGGACTCCCGATATGGGTTGCTAAGATGTGTCGAAGCAAAGGAAGCAACAAAGTTGTTGGAGGAAATACATGCTGGTACATGCGGTCCTCATATGAACGAGTTTGTTCTAGCAAAGAAGATACTTCAGGTTGGTTATTTTTGGATGACTATGAAAACAGACTGCATCCAGTATGTCCGCAAATGCCACCGATGTCAGATACATGGGGATATGATAAGGGTACCTCCCAGTGAGCTTAATACAACAAGTTCACCCTGGCCGTTCGCCGTTTGGGGCATGGATGTTATTGGACCAATCAAGCCTGCCGCCTCCAACAGACATAGGTTTATCTTGGTTTCCATTGACTATTTCACCAAATGGGTCGAAGCAGCATCTTACAAAGCAGTTACTAAGAAGGTCGTGGCCGACTTTGTCCGCGACCGCATTGTTTGTCAGTTCGAAGTTCCAGAGTCGATCATCACCGACAATGGTTCCAACCTAAATAGTGATTTGATGAAAGCAATGTGTGAAACCTTCAAGATCAAACACAAGAATTCTACAACATACATACCTCAAATGAATGGAGCCATTGAGACTGCCAACAAGAACATCAAGAAGATACTAAGAAAGATGATAGAGAAACACAAGCAGTGGCATGAGAAGCTGTCATTCGCCCTACTGGGATACCGCACCATGATTCGCACATCAACTAGGGCAACTACTTATATGTTGGTATACGGCACAGAGATTTTTATTCCCGCCGAGGTTGAGATTCCTTCTCTGAGAATCATACAAGAAGCAATGCAGTATGAGGGAAAGGCTGAGGTCTATGCCTGCAATCCCTGTATGAAATGCAGAATGAGGGAAAGGCTCAAGTCTATGCCCACAATCCCTGTATGCAATGCAGAATGAGGGAAAGGCTCAGGTCTATGCCCGCAATCCTTGTATATATAAGTAATATAAAGTAAATCTCCAAAATAACGTAGTTTAAGGGTTTGAGGAAAAACCAGTTGGAAATCTCAAAGCAAAATCCTTAAAAATCATTTTCAAAGCATAGTAACGATTGGAAAATCAGTTAGAAATCATTTTACCATGATAAATCTTAAATTATTATGCAATTTAATGATAACATTAATAATAGAGATGAAAGGAAGCATTATGTAGAAAGAAATATGGGACTCCAGTGAAAATATCCCGTGCACGCGCTCGTCACCTCACGTACATGGGGGTTTTATAGGAAAAACCAGTAAAAATGCCTAAGAAAAATTCCCCAACACAGAGTTAGGAAAGCCACTTACCTCGACTACGCAAATCAATCAATAATCACGCTCTTGCCACGAGTATCAAACTTTGGGTGGCCCAAATCTATTAAATTTGATGGTATAATATAAATATCAATTCAAGAAATCAAAATAACTAATTAATTCAGAACTAATACGCGAAATTTGAAAATTTGAGCAAAACGCCCCTCAAGCCCACGTCTCAGATTCGGGTAACATTTATATTTTCTGAACCCTTATTCACTCACGAGTCTAACCATATGAAAATCTCGCCAATCGGAGGTCAAATACTCAATCAAAACCCCAAAAATCGGTCTACGAAGTTTCTTCAAATTTTCCCCAATTTCAACTCAAAAATCTCGAATTTAAGGGTGGAATTTACGATTTGGAACATGAAAATTAACCTATGGTGTTTAGAAGTAACTTACCTTGAACACCCAGGTGAAAAGCCCCTCAAAGATCGCCTCTCCCGGTCTCCCAAAACTCAAAAATGGTGAAATAACATAACCCTCCGATTTTTTGAATATGAACAGGGATTTCCGCGCCTGCGGTCCCTTTCACCGCACCTGCGAAAAAGGTATCGCAGGTGCGGGTTTCACTTAAGCTGGACAGAGGTCGCACCTGCGGACCTTTTGTCGCTCGATCGGTTCCGCACCTGCGTAAACCCAATCACACATGCGGAGACTGGGAAGGCCTGGCCCAACCTCGCACCTGCGGCTAGGGGGCCGCTCCTACGAGCTCGCACCTGCGGGAATTCCATCGCATGTGCGAAAACACCAGAAGGAGCCTGGTTCAGCAATTTGCCAAGTTCCTAATTCTTATGTTAAGAATTTGAAACGACCCCGAGGCCCCCGGGACCTCAACAAAAACCACCAACTAACCCCAATACCTCATTCCAACTTAGTCGAGCCTTAAAAACACGTCCCATAACATCAAAATAACCAGAAATGCATAGATTCAAGCCTAAGAATCATAGGATTTTCAAGAATTCACCCCCGACGCCGAACCACGCCTAAACTCGTCCGAATCACCTCAAATTTTGCACACAAGTCATAAATGATATTCCGAACCTGCTGTCGCTTTCGAAATTCCATTCCAAGTCCGTATCAAAATCTCACCTATCTGCCGAAATCGCCGAAATTCTAACTTCCGCCAATTCAAGCTTAAATCTACGTCTGGCCTTGAAAACACCTTCCGAACATGCTCCCAACCCCGAAATCACTCAACGGAGCTAACAGAGTCGATGGATTTCCATTCCGGGTCCGTCTTCACACAGCTCCCGCTACGGTCCAATTTCTAAGGTTAAAGCTCACCTTAAAGGACTATATGTCTGAAAACACTCCCATTTTCATCACTCAACTCTCCGACTCATTCCATTAGAAAAATAAGACATAGAAGACACAGTTATCTGGGGATCGGGGCGCTAACTCTCAAAACGACCGGCCAGGTCGTTACAAGTTACTAGAGAAAATTGTTTCAATCATATTACTAAGCATACCAGTATATGTGTTCAGGTTTCAGAAAATAGTTACCAAACGGGATGAGCCTGTCTTTATCAAGAATCAAGCTAGGGGGATGCCTAAGCGAATACAAATGCAATCCTAAAGCATGACATCTAATGCAAAGAAAATGCAGAATGATGCAAGTCCTAAACATCATATTCTAAATGCATGGGTGTTAGAACATGTTTAAAAATATGTAAAAGGACCTATGTATTAACGCTGCATTTATCCTAAGGCAGGATATCTAAGTGTTCATATTGCATTGCAGTTTCAGGAAACCACTTGTTTATTAATTTGTTAAACCTAATATGTGATCCCTAGGTATACATGGCAGCGTGTAAAGCAATGCAAAAGCACCAATTATTGACCTATTTTAACACAGGATCTTTTAAATGATATGAGGATGAACATGCTGAAACAGTATACATGGATCCTAAGGAACAGAATTTCTAATGCATGGATATGAACCTACACATGATCTCTATTGCGCAGATAAGGAATTAAAAGCCTAAAACATGTTTTCTACCCTTTATAGTGACTAAGCATGCATAGTCATCCCCTCCCATTTCACTATCCAGCCCCATAATTTGTTTACAAATTATTACAAGCCAGGAGTTATTAATTACATAACAAAGTGGAAAATAAGAAGTTATTCTATATGGAGCCTTCAATTGGCCCAAATACTCTGAACCTCAATGCCTTTGGTGTTTCATATCCTTCCATAGTCCGAGTGTGTCAAAGATCCCTAAGGACCTCAGGGGCTCCCGGGCAATGCTCACACCCAGACCTAGTAACCAGGAGTTAAACATGTGCAGTGTAGAAATACCATCCTCAGTGTGTCAGAGTTAAGAGGGAACTCAAGGGTTCCCAAAGCAATTCTCACACTGAGGGGGTGGTACTTAGGGATCTAGGAATAAGGTGAAGTGCAGGAGATAAGTTTTAAAAGGGTTTTTGACAAAACAATGTTGAAAGAAACTTACTTAGAAACATTTCAAGAGAGTTGTTTGATAAAACAACTTTTGGAAAACAATAGGGGAATCATATAAGCAACAGGCCAAACATAGAACCAAAATAGGTTCTGTAATACCCAAAGATCAAACCTCGCATAAGGATAATGGGAACTGGGGACAAATAGGGACATGTTAGAATACATGTTAGCATTAAAGTGTCACAGACTAATATTGAGTCTGAACAGTCACAAACACAATTGGTCACAAGGATTCATGTCAACATAGAGTAGTATTAAAGGAAATACTGGGAGAGGGTAGGACATAGGTTTAAGAAAAAAGTTTGGATATAACATGTATTTAAATAATATAATGCAATTATAGCACACTAGGGATCACAGAAGACATGAACAGGATGACATTGAAACACACAAGAAGGAGTACACATGTTGAGGCTAAAGGGAGGGGTACCAAGAACTATACCAAGTTAGTTGCAAGTAGGAAAACACAGCCACAAATAAAAAAAGATCAGAAATATGATGAATTGTAGTAACAAGAGAAGCATGTTGTTTTGGAGACCTTAAATGTATTGGAAACATACCAGTTGAAGACATCAAATAAAGAGTAAGCGACAAGTAGAATAGCTAGTATTGGTTCTCAGCCGACTAGCAACAGCAAACAACAAAGAGGATAACATTAGAATGTGTGTGTGTGAGCAAGAGAGAGTAGAACAAAGTATCTTTGTCTGTCCCCCATGCTAACGAGAGAGTAAAGGCATTTATAGTTTGAAATATGCAGGAACATAAGGTAAGAAGTACTAATTTAACACACTTATAGGAAGAATACTTAATCAGAATCAATTAAACACCCGGAATCCTTTTAATTAGGGAGTCAAAGTTCAAACGAACATAATCCATGTTAAACAAGGAAAATGGTCAATTACAAACTGATTTTACCAAAATAGTAAAGCATATGGCATGTAATGAAGACTAAATGCAGAATATTCCAAGTAAGGAAAGTATATGAGAAATATTGACAACACCTAAAATAAGACAGAGTACAACTCAGGTCTGAGAATTAGTCAAGAGGATATCGAGTGATATCCCAATCACAGAGAATCGATACCAAATCAAGGGAATGTATTACACAAATAAGGAAACAATTCATAATCAGTAAGGAGTCATAAGGAAAATACACAAAACCACAGTATTTAAGGCAAGTATCACAGTTTTAAGGAGAATACATAAAATCAGTATAGATTATCATGCAAACAATCAATGAATCGAATAGTCAGGTCTTTTAAACAAAAAATAACACATATTGGAAAAGATCAGATAAACCCTAAGCAAACATTTAGAGACAGTATAAGATTGAACACCCTAGCAACAAGCTAAAGAGAGATTCATAAAGAATATACGGACAGCTTCATAAGAAACGACCACACAAAAACATGTAATAACAAACATCTTAGAAAATTAGGGCTTTTTAGCATAATAACTCAGACAACAAGAAAAACATAGGAGAATTGTTCAAACACAGTAGAAACTACTAAGAATCAGAAGAAGAACCGGTTTTGAAAAGAGGTCACGAAACCCTAGTTGAAAAATGAAGAGTCGTTTTAGAGAAAACCGGAGAATCTTTGAGAAAAAAAACGAAATAGCTTGAAATATACACAGATCTATCATAGATCTAAAAGAATCGGGGAATTTAAGCATTTAGGGTTTCAAAAAGAATCCAGAAAGATAAGAAAAACCTCGAAAATGTTACTAGTTTAGCCCCAATGGTCATGAAACTTACCCGAGTGGCCTGAGGTGGCCGGAGAATGGTGAGCACAGGACCAGGGGGTAGGAGGATTATCCCAGGTATCTTGAAGAACTTAGATATGGCAAACACCGGCTCAAGGAACCATAGGAGGCAGAGGGTGAGGAATCCATGGCCTCCGTTGGAGAAGGTCGCCAGAGAAGATGAAGAGACTCATCGGAGCAGGGAGGAGACATAAATCTCTAGAAGAGACTAGAGATAGAGAGAGAGAGAGTAGAGAGATGAGAGACCGGTGAGAATGAGAGGGGTCGGGGGGTTAGTTTGGATCTAATTATGGTAGCAAGTAATCTGGGTCGTTGATCACAATTGATCAACCGTTCAGATTGATCAAGGGGTTGGGCCGGGTAGGAATTGGGCTTGGGATGGGGTTAATTGTGTTACTTTAATCTGGTGGGTTGGGTTTAATTGGGTTACAATTGAAATTAAAAAGTGGCCATTAGTTAAATACCCGTAAAATAGAATAAATAATTAATAAAATAACTAATTTTGAGGAAATACCCGTAAAATAGAATAAATATGCAAGTTTGAAAATAATTTTGAGGAAAAAATGGGTATCAACAGTTGCCCCTCTTTACCCGAGAAGGATGAAAGAGTTGTCGGGTAAAGATATGATGGCCAATTTTGACCGAGTGGGGATACTTTGAAAGTTTTAGGCCACACCCTAGTTTCTGAGTTGCCTACATATCCCTGATTTTACAGGAATCAGGCCGTATGTAGTTCAGGAGCCACCGGTGAAGTATATCGATGAAGTTTTACAAGAACGGACGCAAAGTGCAGGGTTGGGTGAACAAGCGTCTTACGAGGTAGTTAGGAGAACTGGAGCGGGACCACTCCCGCCAGAAGGGTTGTTGTTTGCTGGATTACATACCAATGAACAATACAAGCATATATTGTGCGTAATTTAAACATGATGCAAATTCCCGTCGGACCATGAATGCTGTCTTTGGACGGTTAAGGATGACGTCTTTAGACAATGATTTCCTGGGCCATGAATTGATTGATGCAGGATTCACTGACCATGAAATGATGTTCTCGGGCCATGTACATGGTGCCTATGAACCATGATGCCTTTGATTAATGATATACAAACTTATAAAAGAGATCCTCGGGCCATGACATGGTGTTCTCCGGCCATGAAAATGGTGCCTCCGAACGATGACGCATTTGGATGAGTTGGCGATATTTCAGCCTATGAAGATGCAACAGTATGATGCTAACAAGACAGAGTTTAGTCTTGGGAATTAAAGGGGCAGAGCTTAGCCCGAAAATAAAGCGAAGTAAATAATGCTAGAGGCAGTGGTTGCTTTTTGAAAAGTAAATGAGAGGAAGCGCTTAGCCTCGGAAGGCAGAATGGTAGCCTTATGCAAATGCTGGTGGAGGTAGAGCTTAACCTCGGAAGGCATAATGGTAGCCTTATGCAATAAATAGAATGCAGATGGATACAGCGTTTAGTCTCGAAAGGCAGAAAGGTAGCCTTATGCAAGAAATAAAATGCAGATGGAGGAAGCGTTTAGCCTCGGAAGGCGGAATGGTAGCCTTATGCAAATGCTGGTAGAGGTAGAGCTTACCCTTGGAAGTGATAATGGTAGCCTTATGCAAGAAATAAAATGCAGATGGAGACAACGTTTAGTCTCGGAAGGCAGAATGGTAGCCTTATGCAAATGCTGGTAGAGGTAGAGCTTACCCTTGGAAGTGATAATGGTAGCCTTATGCAAGAAATAAAATGCAGATGGAGACAACGTTTAGTCTCGGAAGGCAGAAAGGTAGCCTTATGCAATGCAGATGCAGATGCAAATAGAGACATCGTTTATTCTCGGAAGGCAAAAAGGTAGCCATATGCGATGCATATGCAAATGGAGACAGAGTTTAGTCTCGGAAGGCAGAATGGTAACCTTATGTAGTGAATAAAATGACAGTAGAAGTTCTTAGCTGGAGATAAATTGCGGCATTGTGATTGTTGTTAGTATTGCGATAATGACGCATCGTTTGTGCTGATAATAAATGTCGGCATGTGCGACGATTTTGAGAAGCGAGTCTTTGAGCAATATATGTCCTTCGGGCGAATAGTATATTTTTGTGGTCTTTGCAGTTTTGTGCCTACATCCAAAGAAAAATCGTGAGTTCTGTAAGGGGAAAGGTTAGTTTGCATTCCTGCTGGCTTTCCTTGACTCGTTCGCTTGATCACGATGATATTGTCTGTATCATTGGGGTAGCGTTTTCTAAACAAGCTATTTCAAAAACGAATATGCATGATTTTGTAAAAGTATAATGTAAGCATACAATCTAAGATAGTTTTAGATGAACCGACGACTGTGACAAGGTTTGAGATGTTGCAACCTCTCTTGCTACGGAATTTTGAGGGTCCTCCTCAAAATTCTGCTCCAGTTTGATGGGTAAATACTTCTGACTGTTGCCCGTGCGGCGATCGGTTGAACTTGCTTCAGAATTTTGAGGGCCCTCCTCAAAATTCTGCCCCAGTTTCCAATTGTGGGAGAAATGAGATTTTTATTGAATTGTGACCGAACCCATAAGGCTGCCTACATATCCTCTCTTAAATGGGAATAAGGTTAGGCGTAGTTCGATTTACACTGCTGACAAAAGCATAAAGGGTTACACATAGTAGCGTTTGACTGCATCTGAATTGATTGGTTTTGGCCAAACTTCTCCGTCCATTTCTTAATGTATAACTGCTACTCCTGTCAATACTCTGTGAACCATGTACGGGCCTTGCCAATTGTGAGAGAACTTCCCTTTGGCCTCGTCTTGATATGGAAAGACATTCTTTAACACCAGATGCCATGGCGTGAATTGTCTCAGCTTGACTTTCTTGTTGAAGGCTCTGGACATTCTGTTCTGGTAGAGTTGACCATGACAAACTTCATTCATGCTCTTTCCGTCTATGTGGGCCAGTTGCTCATAACGGTTCCTTACCCATTCTGCATCGTTGAGCTCAACTTCTTGTATGATTCTTAGAGATGGAATCTCAACTTCGGCAGGAATAACAGCCTCTGTATCGTAGACCAGCATATAGGGAGTTGCTATGGTTGATGTGCCGATCGTGGTACGGTATCCTATTAAGGCGAATGATAACTTTTCATGCCATTGCTTGTGCCTTTCTATCATATTCCTTAGTATCTTCTTGATATTTTTGTTGGCGGCTTCTACTTCTCCATTCATTTGAGGTCGATAGGCTGTGGAATTCTTTTGTTTGATCTTGAAAGTTTCACACATAGCTTTCATCAAGTCACTGTTGAGATTGGAACCATTATCGGTGATGATTGACTCTGAAACTCCGACTGACAAACAATGCGGTTGCGGACGAAAACGGCAACAACTTTCTTGGTAACTGCTTTGTAGGAGGCTGCTTCGACCCATTTAGTAAAGTAATCGATGGTGACCAGAATGAACCGATGTCCGTTGGAGGCAGAAGGCTCGATTGCTCCAATAACGTCCATGCCCGAGGTAGCGAACGGTCATGGTAAACTTGTTGCATTAAGCTCACTCTGAGGTACTTTTATCATATCTCCATGTATCTGGCAGCGGTGGCATTTCCGGACGTACTAGATGCAATCTGTTTCCATAGTCATCCAGAAATAACCAACTCGGAGTAATTTCTTCGCCAGAACAAAACTGTTCATATGTGGACCGCAGGTCCCAGCATGAATTTCCTCCAATAATTTTGATGCTTCTTTTGCGTCGACGCACCTTAACAACCCCATACCAGGAGTCCTCCTATACAGAATTCCTCCGCTGGGAAAGAAATTGTTAGATAACCTTCAAAGTGTGCGTTTCTGAGTGGCATTTGATAGCTCTGGGTATTCTCCTTTTGCCAAATATTCCCTGATATCATGGAACCAAGGATTTCCGTCTGCTTCTATTTCAACATGGGCACAGTAAGCTGGCTGATTATGGATCTTCACCGGAATAGGGTCAATGAAATTTTTTCCCGGATGTTGGATCATTGAGGACAAAGTAGCCAATACATCGGCGAACTCGTTCTGGATTCTGGGGACATGCGGGAATTCTATCTTTGTGAACCTCTTTCCCAACTCCTGTACACGATGTAGATATGTAAATATCTTGGAATTTTTGGTTTCCCATTCTCCCTGTACCTGATGTACCACTAAGTCTGAATCACCAATTACTAACAGCTCCTGAACGTTCATGTTAATGTCCATGTTGAGCCCCAAGATGCAGGCCTCATATTCAGCCATGTTGTTGGTACAGGGAAATATGAGTTTGGCGGATACTGGATAGTGCTTACCAGTTTTTGATACTAGGACTGCTACAATGCCAACTCCTTTGAAGTTTGATGCTTCATCAAAGAACATCCTCCAACCGTCGTAGGGTTCTGCAATGCCTTCTCCGACGAATGATAACTCTTCATCGGGAAATTACGTTTTCAGGGGTTCGTGCTCTCCGTCCACAGGATTTTTTGCAAGATGGTCCGCTAGTGCCTGTCCCTTGACTGCCGTCTGAGTTACGTAGATAATGTCGAACTCACTTAGCAGGATTTGCCATTTGGATAGCTTGCCAGTAGAATGGGCTTCTAAAAGATGTACTTTAATGGATCCATCCTTGATATGAGATATGTTGTGTAGGCAACAAAGCGCAGCAGATGCGTTCCAATAAAGAATATCGGGCCTCGTACGGAGTGAACTTCTTACTGAGATAGTAAATGGCTTGCTCTTTTCTCCCTGTTTCATCGTGTTGCCCGAGAACACAGCCGAAAGCTCCATCCAGTATGGCAAGATAGAGTAGCAGGGGTCTACCTAGCTCAGGTGGTACCAAGACCGGCGGTGTTGACAAATACTCTTTGATTCTGTCGAAAGCCTTTTGATAATCCTCGGTCCACTTAGTTGCAGCATCCTTCTTTAGCATCTTGAAGATCGACTCATAGATGGATGTAGTCTGTGCTATGAATCGGCTGATGTAGTTAAGCCTCCCCAAGAAGCTCATAACATCTTTTTTGTCCCTTGGCGGCATTAATTCCTGAATGGAATTAACCTTTGATGGATCCAATTCTATTCCCCGGCGGCTTACAATGAATCCCACAAAACTTCCCAGCAGGAACCCCGAATGCACACTTCGCGGGGTTAAGCTTCAGATTGTATTTTCGCAACCTGTTGAAGAACTTCCTCAAATCGTCCATGTGGCCAGCAACTTTCTTTCATTTGATAATGACATCATCCACATACACTTCGATCTCCTTTTGAATCATGTCATGGAATATGGTGGTCATAGCCCTCACTTAGGTGGCCCCTGCATTGTTTAGGCCGAACGACATCATCTTGTAACAGTACACTCCCCATGGTGTAATGAATGCTATTTTATCAGCATCTTCCTCATCCATCCAAATATGGTGATAACCTGCGAAGCAATCCACGAAGGACTGTAATTCATGCTTGGCGGAGTTGTCAATTAGAATGTGTATATTCGGCAAGGGGAAGTCGTCTTTAGGACTGGCCTGGTTGAGATCCCGGTAGTCGACACAGACTGTGACCTTCCTGTCTTTCTTCGGCACAGGAACAATGTTGGCTAACCATGTTGGGTACTCAACCACCCTGAGAACTTTGGCTTTGATCTGCTTGGTAACTTCTTCTTTGATTTGCAAACTCATGTCGGGTTTGAACTTTCTGAGCTTTTGTTTTACCGGTGGACACGTTGGATTGGTTGGCAATTTGTGAGCCAAAATAGACGTCCTTAGACCAGTCATGTCATCATACGACCAGGCGAATATGTCTTAATACTCCTTTAGAAACTCTGTGTACTTTTTCTTTTCTGATGGTGATAAATGAATGCTGATGCGAGTCTCCTTGACGTTATCTGAATCTCCCAGATTGATAACCTCAGTCTCGTCCAAGTTGGACTTAGGTTTGTTTACAAAGTTTTTGACCTTTTTAACAATCTCACCGGGTATATCGTCTTCATCTGAATCAATGTCTGTTTGATGCGTTGTCTCATTGCATGTCACAGTCATACGTTCATCAAGACAAGTAATAGTAATGTTGTATAGATGAAGTTATGAGAGAAAAACAGTAGCATTAAATAAGAGAAATTAGAAAATGTTTTGATAAATTGAATAATTGTTTTGAACATTGAGGATCTTATTGCAGGAATTGAAAAATACGCAAAGAAAAAATCATTTTGGTAAAACAGTAAGTAATACTTGTTTTAGCCTTGCTACCCCGAGGCTCGTCGGGATTTGGTTGTCCTAATAGACCAGTTCTTGAGGGATGTCCCCTTGCCTACAGTCTGTATGGAAGGGCTTTCCTCCCCTTACTCCTCGAGAACAACACAACAATCCATATCATCATCCTCCAGGAACCAAATCCTCAATGTTGCAACTGCTTCTTCTTCATATTATCCATAAATAATGTCGGGCTGCTGGAAGGTCTGCTCCAACTACGGTATTGGATGCTCCAAAGGTTAATAATGACCGCGCCAGGGTGGCGACCAATTTTTGAATTCCTCCCAGGTGTACTCGTAACCTAGACCGAAAGTAGAACAATGTTTCTTGTGCTTTATAGGCTTCGTGATCCCTTGGAGGTTCTTTCCGAGACCTTTCTCTGGCTGGAATCCTCTCCAGTTCAGGATGCTCTCAATCTTTCTATCCCACAATTTTTCCTTGTCGATAGCATTGACCCGTTCGATGTGGTGGTAAGTTCCCCCGCCTATCTTCCTTCCATAAATATGGTTGTTACCATCGCCATGAATAATCACCACTTGGTGGTTCCATTAGAATTTTACCCGCCTGATGTATTGTCGATGCCACGACCCCAGCAGTGTGGATCCAGGGTCTCCCTAACAGCAGATTGTAAGATGTCAGGACATCTATCACTTGGAAGTCCACTTCGAACCAAGTTGTCCCCATCTGTAGACATAGACTAATCTCCCCAATAGTAGACCTTTGAGAGCCGTCGAAGGATTTCACGTTGATTGCTCCATCTGTTATCTCATGTAGCCCTTTACCCAATTTCTTGAGTGTTATCAATGGGAAAATATTGAGATTGGATCCCCCATCGATCAAGATCCTTGTGATGAAATGATCTTCGCATTGCACAGTAATGTGCAATGATTTGTTGTGCCCCAATCCTTCGGGTGGTAACTCGTACTCATAGAAGGTGATCTTGTGACTCTCCAGCACCTGGACCACCATATTGGCCATTTCCCCGCTAGTGATGTTGTTTGGTACATACACTTCAGTCAACACCTTCAACAGAGCACTTCGGTGCATCTCAAAATTCTGTAGCAAAGAGAGGATGGATATTTGTGCTGGTGTCTTGTTCAGCTGGTCAATGACAGAATACTTCTTAGCATGTACTTTCCTCCAAAGGTCATCTGGACCTGTTTCAATAATGGATGGCCGTTTGGCAACCTGCTTGCTCGATTCGGCCAGATATTCAGGAGTATAGACTCTACTAGTCCTTGTCATACCCTTTGCTGCGACAACTTCCTCAATTTTAATCTTGCATTTCCTTCTCACCTCGGTTGTATAGTCCCAAGGGATAGCATTTGAGTAGAAAGGTGGCGTGGTCTACATCACCACTGGAATTGGTGCGGCTATCCTTACTTCGAATGGAACATGTGCCTTGGGTTGCAACACTGCAACCTCAAATGGTGCGGGTGCATTTGTTGGAGACACAAACTCAACTTCAATCGGCACTGGTGTTTTTGCAGGTGGCACTGCTTCAAACTCAAGTGGTATGGACATATTTACCTCAACATCCCCAGATGGTTGAATTTGGACTATGATCGGGTTGAGGGTGACTGCTGGTTTCTTTGGATCATCGCCTTCTGCGATCAACCCGATTGATCCTTCGGGATCCCAATCATCTTCTATCTCAATCATATGGATACCTTCATCCTTATGGTCCGGTAAAGGGTTGTTGCAGACGTTTGGAGCGGGGTCTTTTTCCACAATAAGCTTGTGGTCAATGAGAGCCTGTATCTTGTCCTTTAGAGAGTGGCATTCTTCGATGGTGTGTCCTTTTATGCCAGAATGGTATGCACAGGATTTGTTTGGGTTAACCCACTAAGAAGGGTTTTCAGGGGTGGCAGAGGTGTGACGTAACTAGCAGCTTTGAGCTTTTCATACAGCTGATCAATGGGCTCGGCTATGGCTGTGTATTAATTTGGAGGGCGACGATCAAAGTTAGGATGAGGCCTAAGGAAGTTTTGTTGGGTAGGGGTGATTGGTAATGGGATGGCTGGGAATTATAAGTGTGGTAGACATGAGCGGGTTGTGAATATCTAGGCGAAGTAGGTTGATATGTGGGTGGTGGATCTTGGTATGAAGGCGGTGGAGCTTGGTAAGAAGGTGAGGGTGCTTAGTAATTCGGGGTTGATTGGTATGTGAGTGGAGGTGTTGGATAAATTTGGTATTTGAATGGGGATTTGGCTCTTTGTGTAACCATTACATCTTCCACGTCCCTATTCTTAGACACACCACCAGACTGTAAATCCTTGTTTGTAGCTTGCAAGGCTTCAAAATTTGTGACCATACCTCTCTTAATACCTTCTTCAATCCCCTCCCCTAGTTTGATAATGTCAGAGAATTTGTGGCCCTCAACCATCATGAGTCGTTCATAATATTGTGGGTCCTGATCCCGGACAAAGAATTTGTTCATCTGCTCTTCCTCTAGAGCAGGTCTGACTTTGGCAGCTTCAGACCTCCAACGAGTAGCATACTCGCGAAGGTTTATGTGGGTTTCTTCTTCAAGTTTTGGATGTAGACCACATCTGGTGCGTTTTCTGTATTGAATCTAAACATGTCTATGAAGTCTGTTCCATACCTACCCAATTTGACCATTTCTTGGGGTCTTGGCTGATGTACCAAGACAGTGCATCTCCCTTCAAACTCCTCATGAACAGCTTCATGCGGATTCTTTCATCCTTTCCTATGCCGACCAATTTGTCTTAATAGGTCCTCAGATGGACCCTCGGATCACCAATATAGTCAAATATTTCGAACTTCAGAGGTGTGTACCCCTCGAGCAGTTCGACATCAGGTTGTATACAAAGGTCTTCATAATTCAACCCTTAGATTCCATTGGTTACTTCAACAACTTGAACTCGACTAGTCAGTTTCCTAAGCTCCTCGGCCAATTTCTTGATGAGTAAGTCTTTTCCATCAGACTCGAATGCATGTGAGATAGGCAGAGTGGATTGTGTCATGGTTTCCGCGTAGATGGGATTGTTGTGGAAATGGTCCTTTGTGTAATTTTGAGGTTCCGGGACAAGTAATGGAGTGTTGTTTGAAGTGTGGCAAGTCTTGCATTGTGTTGGGAGAGTTTGGTTCTTTGGCGGAGTGGCGTGATGATGAGGTGTGGGGTGGTTTTGTTTCCTTGGGATATTATGTGGAGGTTTAGGGTTTTGAGCATTTGGAAAGTGGATGTCTGGGACGTTGAGGGAAAATGACAGGCTGGCCAGATTCCTGACCTGGTCGAGTTCTTCTTTAAATTTCAGCAATTTCTGTTCAAGTGGTGACATGTTCTCATGCAGGAGTTGAATACCCCGGCCATCAGTGGCCTCTACTTGTTCAACCGTATTTTCCTTCCTGATACCGCTGGATTCTGCCATTTTACTCTTGCCTTTGTTTCTGCCTTTCGGAGGACTAGAATGAGGAGTAGGTGGAGGGCCCTTGGATCTTGTGCGATAGGTGGATGATGCCAGAATGCACGAGCTAACCTTTGGGGAGGGGAATAATAAAAGAAAAGAAACAAAAACAAAAGGTAGTCAAGTCAGTGAGGATTATAAAAAAAATATTGCAGTATTTAAACACGTAATGCGGGAATGTAAAGCGTGTCCTAAATTGGGTACCTCTTTGTGCCCGAGGTAAGCCTAGCGACAAATTGATTTGGAGAACTTAGAATACTAAATGCCTCATTTTATTTATAAAAAATAGACAACTCCCAAAATGACACTAAATGAACGGAAAAGGAAAGTCATTAATGGCCATTGGCCTTATTACATCAACAGGGAAGATAAAAACACCCCTATCTACTTGGTCCCAGAAGGACCTTCCCTAGATTCGGCATTCCTGCTTCCCTCAATCAGCTTTCCCAACTCGCGAAATCCCAGCAGTAGGTAGGTTCTGGCTAGATATTCCCCTTCAGCTCCCTCAGCCTTTTGGCAAGTCTCGATCCTTTTGATGCATTTCTCCTCCAGCTCAACTATACCTCGTTCTAGGTATCCAGCCTATTGTTGGTGTCGACGGCCATGTCCTTCCACTCCTCGATCATCTTTTTGTTGGACTCATGTATCTTGTGATGATCATCCTCACATTCGCGGATTCTTTTATGCATCTGGTTAAACTTAACTCGTGCTTCATCCCTTTCATCTATAACCCTGTGACCTCGATCAAACCTCGGCTCACTTTGACCACCCAGATCTTCTTCTAACCAACCAAGATAGAAAGCAATACAACCAGCGTGGTACATGTCTGGATCGATGGTGTCTTTATCGAGCATAATCTTGTAGTACCATAGGCGCTGAGCTTGGCACTTGTGAGGACTGTCATCATTTTGAAAGTCTGCTCGAAGATGGCTCATTTTCTCGACCCTAGGTATGACTTGCTTCCTACCTGCTTGCCTCATAACTCGGAAAGGGACGTAAGGGTATGTCCCCCTTAGACCAATTAGTATAAAAAATGAAGCATCTCGGGATCGAATGATGAACTCGTCTTTCGGGAACCACTCGAACATCAATTGAATATGTTCCTCAGTCAGGTTACCAAAAAGTTCTACCCATCCCTCGGCGTTCTCAGGTTGAGCGAACATGTCGGGAATATAATTCATTCGCTTTGGGTGATGGAAAGCGATGTGGTCGTCCCAAATTCTTCTATGAATGTCTTGTCGGTATTCGCCTCTTTGAAGATGTTCCGTGAGCCATAGTTGGAGTAACAAATTGCAACCTTCAAAATGCTTTGCTTCTTTTTGACACATTTCCAAGGCCCGATATATGTCTGCAATGACCATGGGCACGATGCTGAAGTCTTGCCCATCAATCCCTTCCATTAATGTCTTAGTTACCATGGCAGCCAGGTATGGATTCTCTCCTTCTTCATTGGGAACACGATTAAACCCAAAAAGCAAACCATGAAAACGAACACTCGGCGATGAATGTGTACCAGGGAGGTTATGGCAAACTCGTCCTGGTAGGTACAATATGATTTGCTGTGACCGTAACTTTCATACAAATAGTCAAAAGGAATGTATGAATCCCTTAGACATACCAATTCCGTATTCTTCTTCAGACCCATAATCTTGAGGAAACCTCTGCCTGTGCGGTTCTCAGGCATTAGCAACCCCGGCATTTCCCAAACTAAGTTAGCCAGTCCTCCTATTTCCTCTAGTAAAGGCGTTATTTTGCTGTCCCCAAAGCGGAACACGGACCTTTCGCAATCCCAAAACAAAGTGGAAGCCTTTATCATCATTTTGTTAGGCTGAATTTCTAGGAGAGATGGCAGGTTGCCCTGGTGTTTTATGACGATAGATTTGTCACTAGAATGTAGGTCCTCCCACCAACTCAGCAGTCTCGGGTGGATATTGGAGACCATGCCGAATATGGGGACTTCGTGCCTCATTTTCTGCAAAGCAAATAAGGTTTAGGCCCCTACCCCCACCGGACTCGACTATTTAACATAAAAAATTAGCAGGAATCACTTAATTCTCCAAATAAATGCACAGAACGTGATGATGTTCGTTTGGGTTCAGGGAAACCCGGTGGACTTTTGACAAGGCTATCTTAAAGGCTATTGTGCGGACAACACGCTAGCCTGGCCAGGTTTGACCATGATGGATGCAACAGTATAACGGAGTAAGGTTTCTATAAGGTTTTAGACTGGTACCCTTGAGCGGAAAACTCAAGTGGAAAGGCACGGAACTGTCGACTGCACCGCTGATCGACTAATATTACCGCAAATACGCCTTTCCGAATTTAAAGGGGTAATAATATAGGAAGAGCGCAACCACTCATCAAGCGTTGCTATAGTATTTTGTTTGGCACGAGAGGAGTATGAATGCAAAGCATGATATGCAATAAATAAGCATAAAAGAGATAATCATGTATTTGCACGTTAAGGAAAGCAGTAAAGAAAAAAGTTGTGATTTAAAGCAGTTACAAAGGAAAACAAAGAAACATGTCAGTTTCGCTTTGTGAAATAAATACTTGAAAGAAATAAACAATTAATTGCACGTATCAAGGAAGAGGAAAGGGATGCAAGAAAAAAACAAATTAAAGGGACAAATTCACAGAAAGATTTGTAATGGTAAAATCCTAGGTAAATCCCCAGCAGAGTCGCCATACTGACGCGCCCCCCTTTTTCCTCGCGGAGATCGGGGTTTATGACACGGGACAAACTCTTTTAAGGAAAGAGTATTAAAAGGAGAGAGTCTCCACCTAACGGGTTTGAGGTGCGTAAGGGCACCTAGAGTAATTAACTCATAAAACTAGTTTACATTACTAGAGATTAGGTAAGGACTTGAAGTTATCCGAAGGGGAAGGTGTTAGGCACCCCTCAGGATCCACAGATATGGTTCCCGGGCAAACAGTTTTCGTGAATTTGTACGATTAGCAAATAACAAGTAAAGGGCTCAAGTAAGAGGGGATTTCAAATGTTAAACGAGCAAGTGTTTAGAAAACAATTATGAAACGACAAAGTTTTTGAAAAGATTATAACCTATCACTTAAAGAAATGATATCCTAGGTTTGAAGTAATACAGATCACATCAACGCAATAGCCGATGGACACTCCTCCAAGAGGGGCTACACGTGGTATTAGAGCATCGGTCATCATATCCATATTCTACCATTTCCCTCCCCGTGAAGGTGATGAAAGCGCGTGTTTAGTCACGAGCTCTATTGCGTGCTATTACCCGTCCCACCCTATCAGTCCTAGAGGAGGTTAGGACTACTATCCTAAAGGAGGTACTAGGCTAACCCTTAGGTTTAAACGGAAGGATTCTAAGTGACAAACAAAAACAGTTACGACTGCAGATAAAGGGAAACACATAAAACAGATATGAGGCCCAAATATTCCTCCACAGATTATGCATATAATTTAGCACGACTCAAACACAGGTGAAGGCCTTTTAGAATCCTAGAGCATGATATCTAGGTGAAACTGGAACGCGATAGAGAGGCAGTTTTATTACTTGATTCAGAGAAGGAATTTAATCAGTTTTGCTTACTGATTTTAACCTGTTGATAATTGAGCAACATATCTGAAGAAGTATATTTCAAGTTTTTTATGCGAGAGTGAAGGCAGGGGGTGGGGTGCGCGGGGGTGCAAGAAAAAAAAACAGAAATTTTAAAATTAAAAAAAAGTAAAAATATATTTTTTGCGGGGTGGGTGGTTAAGCCAATCCAAAACACACCTTATATTATCCATATTTTACCCACTATTACCCATTTGGTTACTCATTTTTCTAATGGATAATATGAGTAATTACCCATATTCGACCCGCTTTTAAAAAGTCAGTTACCCAACCCATTTTTAATGGGTTGGGTTGGGTAAATAACCATTATTTTTAACCCATCTTGCCAGGCCTATGCGCAGATAAGGAATTAAAAGCCTAAAACATGTTTTCTACCCTTTATAGTGACTAAGCATGCATAGTTATCCCCTCCCATTTCACTATCCAGCCCCATAATTTGTTTACAAATTATTACAAGCCAGGAGTTATTAATTACATAACAAAGTGGAAAATAAGAAGTTATTCTATATGGAGCCTTCAATTGGCCCAAATACTCTGAACCTCAATGCCTTTGGTGTTTCATATCCTTCCATAGTCCGAGTGTGTCAAAGATCCCTAAGGACCTCAGGGGCTCCCGGGCAATGCTCACACCCAGACCTAGTAACCAGGAGTTAAACATGTGCAGTGTAGAAATACCATCCTCAGTGTGTCAGAGTTAAGAGGGAACTCAAGGGTTCCCAAAGCAATTCTCACACTGAGGGGGTGGTACTTAGGGATCTAGGAATAAGGTGAAGTGCAGGAGATAAGTTTTAAAAGGGTTTTTGACAAAACAATGTTGAAAGAAACTTACTTAGNTGGCCCAAATCCTCTGAACCTCAATGCCTTTGGTGTTTCATATCCTTTCATAGTCCGGATGTGTCAAAGATCCCTAAGGACCTCAAGGGCTCCCAGGCAATGCTCACACCCAGACCTAGTAACCAGGAGTTAAACATGTGCAGTGTAGAAATACCATCCTCAGTGTGTCAGAGTTAAGAGGGAACTCAAGGGGTTCCCAAAGTAGTGCTCACACTGAGGGATCTAGGAATAAGGTGAAGTGCAAGACATAATTTTTAAATGGGTTTTTGACAAAACAATGTTGAAAGAAACTTACTTAGAAACATTTCAAGAGAGTTGTTTGATAAAACAACTTTTGGAAAACAATAGGGGAATCATATAAGCAACAGGCCAAACATAGAACCAAAATAGATTCTGTAATACCCAAAGATCAAACCTCAGACAAGGATAATGGGAACTAGGGAAAAATAGGGACATGTTAGAATACATGTTAGCATTAGAGTGTCACATACTAAGATTGAGTCTGAATAGTCACAAACACAATTAGTCACAAGGATTCATGTCAGTATAGAGTCAGATTAAAGGAAATATTGGGAGAGGGTAGGACATAGGTTTAAGAAAACAGTTTGGATATAGCATGTATTTAAATATTCTAATGCAATTGTAGCACACTAGGGATCACTGAAGACATGAACAAGATGACATTGAAACACACAAGAAGAAGTACACATGCTGAGGCTAAAGGGAGGGGTACCAAGAACTATACCAAGTTAGTTGCAAGTAGGACAACACAACCACCAATAAAAGAAGATCAGAAACAGGATGAATTGTAGTAACAAGAGAAGCATGTTGTTTTGGAGACCTTAAATATAAATGGGAAACATACCAGTTAAAGACAGCAAATACAGAGTAAGAGACAAGTAGAATAGCTAGTCTTGGTTTTCAGCCGACTAGCAACAGCAAACAACAAAGAGGAGAACAGTAGAATGTGTGTGTGTGAGCAAGAAAGAGTAGAACAAAGTATCTCTGTTTGTCTGCCATGCTAATGAGAGAGTAGAGGCATTTATAGTTTGAAATATGCAGGAAACATAAGGTACGAAGTACTAATTTAACACACTTATAGGAAGAATACTTAATGAGAATCACTTAAAGTCTCGGACTCCCTTTAATTAGGGAGTCATATTTCAAACGGACACAATCCATGTTACACAAGGAAAATTGTCAATTACAAACTGATTTTACCATAATAGTAAAGCATATGGCATGTAATGAAGACTAAATGCAGAATATTCCAAGGAAAGTATATGAGAAATATTGACATCACCTAAAATAAGACAGAGTACAACTCAGGTCGTAGAATTAGTCAAGAGGATATCGAGTGAGATTCCAATCACAGGGAATCGATACCAAATCAAGGGAAAGTATTACACAAATAAGGAAACAATTCAAAATCAGTAAAGAGTCATAAGGAAAATACACAAAACAACAGTCTTTAAGGCATGTATCACAGTTTTAAGGAGAATACATAAAATCAGTATAGATTATCATGGAAACAATCAGTAGAACGAATAGTCAGGCCTTTTAAACAGTAAATAACACATATTGGACAATATTAGAGAAACCCTAAGCAAACATTTAGAGAACAGTATAAGATTGAAAACCCTATCAACAAACTAAAGTGAGAATGATAAAGAATATACGGACAGCTTCATAAGAAACGAACACACATAAACATGTAATATCAGACAACCTAGAAAATTAGGGCTTTTTAGCATAATAATTCAGACAACAAGAAAAACATAGGAGAATCGTTCAAACACAGTAGAAATTATTAAGAATCATAAGAAGGACCGTTTTTGAAAAGAGGTCACGAAACCCTAGTTGAAAAACGAAGAGTCGTTTTAGAGAAAGCTGGACAATATTTGAGAAAAACTACGAAATAGCTTGAAATATACACAGATCTATCATAGATCTAAAAGAATCCAGAAAGATAAGAAAAACCTCGAAAATATTACTGGTTTAGCCCCAACGGTCATGAATCTTACTCGAGTGGCCGGAGAATGGTGAGCACAGGCCCAGGGGGTAGGAGGATTAACTCAGGTCTCTTGAAGACCTTAGAGAAGGCAAACACCGGCACAAGGGAACCATAGGAGGCAGAGGGTGAGGAATCCATGGCCTCCAGTGGAGAAGATCGCCGGAGAAGATGAAGAAACTCATCGGAGCAGGGAGGAGACAGAAGTCTCTAGAAGAGACTAAAGAGAGAGAGAGATGAGAGATGAGAGACCGCTGAGAATGAGAGGGGTCGGGGGGTTAGTTTGGATCTAATTATGGTAGCAAGTAATATGGGTCGTTGATCTCAATTGATCAACGGCTCAGATTGATCAAGGGGTTGGGCCGGGTAGGAATTGGGCTTGGGCTGGGGTTAATTGGGTTACTTTATCTGGTAGGTTGGGTTTCATTTGGTTACAATTGAAATTAATAAGTGGCCATTAGTTAAATACCCATAAAATAGAATAAATAATTAATAAAATAACTAATAATTATATAAAATTAAATTAATGCTAAGTAAATGAAATTTAAAGTAATTAGCTAATATTAAAATATAAAAATGACTAATTATAGAATTAAAATAGCATAAAGGCACAATTAGGCTATAGTTACAAAATTTGTGTAATTATAGCTAAACAGTGCCAAATTGGTTAATTGGTGAAATAATTAAATCCTAATAGGATTTAAAATGATGTATTTAGCTGGGAAGTATTTTGAAATTATTTATACTACAATATATGAATAGTTATTGAATATAAAATACTAAATAAATAGGGAAATCAATTGATAAAAATATGAAAAATTATGGAAAAATACCATTCATTATAAAAAGTGATTTCGAAGGTAATATGCAAGTTTAAAAATAATTTTGAGCAAAAATTGGGTATCAACAGCGTCGACACACCTTAGCAGTCCCAGATTAGGGGTTCTTCTATATAGGGTCCCTCCACTGTGGAAGAAGTGATTGTACAATCTCTTAAGCGTGCATTTGAGTATGGTTTGCATGCTCCGGGTATTCTCCTTTTTCCAAATACTCTTTGATGTCGTGGAACCAAGGCTTCCCGTCTGTTTCTTCTTCAACATGGGCACAATATGCCGGTTGGTTATGGATCCTTACTGGGATAGGATCGATAAAGTTCTTGTCTGGATGTTGTATCATTGATGACAAAGTGGCCAATGCATCGGCAAACTCATTCTGAATCCTGGGGACATACCGAAACTCTATATTTGTGAACATTTTTCTTCAATTCCTGCACATGGTGCAGATATGGTAATATCTTGGAATTCTTGGTAAGCCATTCTCCTTGTACCTAGTGCACAAGTAAATCCGAATCGTCAATTACTAGAAGCTCATGAATGTTCATGTCAATATGAATATTCATGTCAACAGCCATGTTCAGTCCTAATATGCAAGCTTCATATTCCGCCATGTTGTTGGTGCA
This sequence comes from Nicotiana undulata, assembly GCA_005239495.1. Lineage (NCBI taxonomy): Eukaryota > Viridiplantae > Streptophyta > Magnoliopsida > Solanales > Solanaceae > Nicotiana > Nicotiana undulata. The sequence continues at coordinate 115,570 of ML250596.1, forward strand.
GGGGAATCTGATTTTCGCAGATACTTGATAATGTTGGCCAGTTTCTGATACTAAGACGGCTCCAATGCCGACTCCTTTGAAGTTTGCTGCTCCAATAAAGAACATCCTCCAACCGTCGTAGGATTCAACAATGCCTTCTCCTACTAATAGTACCTCTTCATCGGGAAAATATGTTTCTAGGGGTTAGTATTCTCCTCCCACGGGATTTTCAGCAAGGTGGTCTGCTAGTGCCTGTCTCTTGACTGCTTTCTGAGTTACATAGACAATGTCGAATTCACTCAACAAGATTTGCCACTTAGCTAGCTTCCTAGTGGGTATGAGCTTCTGAAAGATATACTTCAAAGGATCCATTCACGATATGAGATATGTTGTATAAGCAAAGAAGTATTGCATCAACATCTGAGATATCCAGGTTAAAGCACAGCAGGTACGTTCCAGCAAAGAGTACCGTGCCTCATAAGGAGTGAACTTCATACTCAAGTAGTAGATTGCCTGTTCTTTTCTCCCTATCTCGTCGTGCTGCCTCAAGACGCAACTGAAAGCTCTATCTAGTACTGCGAGGTAGAGTAGCAGTGGTCTACCAAGCTTTGGTGGGCCCAAGACGGGTGGTGTTGATAAGTACAACTTGATTTTGTCAAAAGCCTTTTGAAAATCCTCAGTCCAACTAGTCGCAGCTTCCTTCTTCAACATCTTGAAAATTGGCTCACATATTACTGTCGATTGTTCTATTAATCGACTAATGTAGTTAAGGATTCCCAGGAAACTCATTACATCCTTCTTACTATTTTGTGGTGGTATCTCTTGGATGTCTTTTACCTTTGATGGATCAAATTCAATTCCCTGGAGGCTGACGATTAATCCCAATAACGTTCCGGCAGGAACCCCGAATGCACACTTTGCGGGATTTAATTTCAGGTTATAGTTCCGCAGTCTGTCGAAGAATTTCCTTAAGTCCTCTATGTGATCCATGGCCTTCTTGGATTTGATGATGACATCATCCACGTACACCTATATCTCCTTATGTATCATGTCATGAAAAATAGTAGTAATGGACTTCATGTAGGTGGCCCCAACATTCTTTTGGTTAAACGGTATCATCTTGTAACAATACATCCCCCATGGTGTAATGAAAGTTGTTTTCTCTGTGTCCTTCTTGTCCATCCATATTTGATTGTAACCGGCGAAGCAATCCACAAAAGACTGGAGTTCGTGCCTGGCACAATTATCGATCAAGATGTGTATATTCGGCAGCGGGAAATCATCATTTGGGCTTTCTCTGTTGAGATCCCGATAATCGACACAGACTCTAACTTTCCCATCCTTATTCGGAACTGGTACGATGTTGACTAGCCAAGTTGGATACTCAACTACCCTGAGGACCTCGGCCTTTGATTTGCTTAGTAACCTCCTCCTTGATTTTCAAGCTCATATCATGCTTGAATTTCCTGAGTTTCTTCTTCACTGGTGGACACATTGAGTTTGTGGGCAATTTGTGGGCCACAATAGATGTACTTAATCTGGTCATATCGTCGTATGACCATGCAAAGACGTCCTCATGCTTTTTCAAGAACTGAGTGTACTCCTCTTTCTCTGACGGTGATAAATGAATGCTGATGCGGGTCTCCTTTACGGTTTCAGAGTCTCCCAAGTTGATTATCTCAGTTTTGTCCAGGTTGGACTTAAGCTTGTTCTTAAAATCCTCTACTTCTTTGACGATTTCCTCGGGTATGGCATCCTCTTCTTCTGAGTCACTATCCTTTTGTTGTGTTGCCTCATTACATGTCACAGTTGCTGGTTCATCGAGATAGGAAATAGTAATGTTGTATGGATAAAGATACGAGAGAAAAGTGGTAATAATAAACATCAATTCATTGAAAGTGTCAAATAAATGCGATTTTCAATAATTTAATTAACGTTTTGGAACATCAGAAATATTATTTAAAACAAAATGCCAAAAAGGGAAATCATTTTTTTTTCTTCTTAGAAAACAAAATAGACAATGTTGTTCAGCCTTACTACCCCGGGACTCGTCGGACCCTGGATGGTCTGACAGTCCAGTTTTTAAGGAATGCTCCTCTCTCCACAGCTTAGATGGTAGGTCCTTCCTCCTCCTCCTCCTCAACAATTATGCAACAGTCCATTTCATCATCCTCAAAGAATAGGTTCCTTAGTGCTGCCAACGCTTCTTCCTCCTTTAATCCCCATAAATTGTCAGCTTGATGGAAGATCTGACTCAGGTGTGGCACTATGATGACCCAAGGGGTCATTTTATGAATTTAGACTCTGTTCTATGCTTATTAGCCATAAAAATATTAATTTTAACTACCTCGATTTGCGTGCGTAGTCCGGGCGTGAAACTAGTAAGCTTTTATGTGAAAATATATGAAATAATAATTTTAAAAATTAAAATTTTGGTTTTAGTTGACTTGAGCCAACATTTTAAGTAAACGGACTCAGATCTGTGTTTCGACAATCTCGGGAGGTCCGCAGTAAAATATGGGAGTCGGGCATATGCCCGTAAATGAATTCCGAGGTCCCAAGCCTTAGAAATCAATTTTTGAAAGAAATTATTTTGCTGAAATATTTATGAAATAAAAAAAATTAATGTTTAAAATCATTGGTATCGGACCTGTATTTTGGTTCCGAAGCCCGGTAAAGATTTGTTATGATATTTAGGCCTTGCCTGTGAAATTTGGTGAAAAACGGAGTTCGTTTGACGTGATTCAGACATCCGGTTGAAAGGTTATGATCAATAAGTGTTCTTGAGGAAAATAATGAGTTTTGAGGTTTAATTCATAGTTTTACATGTTATTTTCATAATTTGATCGCACGAGCAAGTTTCTATGATGCTTTTAGACTTGTCTGCATGTTTGGTTTAGAGCCCCGAGGGCTCGGGTGAGTTTCAAATAGGTTTAGGTTGTGTTGCACTCGTTCTTTCTTATGCTTCGACGTCGTTAAATCAAGCATAAATGATATCATATTGAACTAATGAGCTCTGATTTATGTTTTGAATGAAATATTAGATCTGTATCGTAATTACGGACCCTTAGCAAAAAGAATCATCGAATTTGGACATCGTATGAAGATTTTATGGGTATTTTACTAAGGTTGCCAGATATTTCAGGTTAATTACGAAATTGCCTCTGACGGCGTATTAAAAATCTGCACTATTTGCAAATATTAAAACCTGCATATCTCCTTCATTATAAGGTCAAATTGAGTGATGCAAAAGCCAAACTTGACTAGAATTTCACAAGGAATCCATTGGACACATAAAACCGAGTTTCGGGATCGTTTGGCACAAGAAACGAGGTAGAATAGCTGGCAGAAAATACATTTAAAACGGGCATACCTTCTTCTTCACCTTATTTTTGAAGTTTATACAGCCCTTAGAACGATTTTCTTCAACAATTATCATCCCCAAGTCATAGGTAATCAATTCTAAACTTTATTCTTTCAATACCTTACTGTTTTCATCACTTTTAAAGCAAAAACTAAAAACTTTCATGGTAAAAATTGAGGGTTTGGGTAGAATTAGAAATTTCGTAAATATCTAATTTTTACATCGAATTAAGGTCGGATTTCAAAACTAATAGTATATTTGGGTTCGTGGGTGAATGTGTAAACGTAATTTGGTCCGAACCCCGAGTTTAGACCAAGCGGGCCCGGGGTCGGGTTTTCACTTTTTTTTAAAACAATATTAGGAAAAATTATATTTTTCAATAAAGTTAGTTCCTTTAGTATTAATTAAAGATATTGAGTTAATTATGATTAGATTCGAGCAGGTTAGAGCAAGATTCTAAAGGAAAAGCTATAATTGAGCTGTGAGTGGCCTGCGAAATTGAGGTAAGTGTTTTGTCTAACTTTGACTTAAGGGAATAGGAATCCCCACTTGTTTGCTATGTAAAATGCATGGGCGTGATGTATAGGTGAAGTGACGAGTATCTATGCAACACCTAATTTTCATGTTAAGCATGATCCCTTTCCCGTTCCCAACTTAATTGATTATTGTCTTAATTGTTCTATGTCCATTATTGTTTCTATGACTACTTGGTATTGTTATTTTATTGTTAGATATTGTTGTGGTTATTTTGGAAATAGTATTGGTTGTTTTAGCTGGATTCCTTGTGTTACAAAATGGTTGAGCGGTTTGGCATTGTTTTTTCGAATTATATATATATACGTTCCTGTTGGTTCCATTTTTGATAATATTGAGGGAGTGATGAGGGATGCAGTTTAACTTTCTTATGATTGTTGAGGTTTACGTGGATGTTTTGTTTCAATTGATTGTTTCCAATGGTTGTGGCAAGTGTATTTAATCATGGTACATAGGTGGGATCGGGTTGCACGCCGCAATAAGACAATGATAAAGGAGAATATGCATGTTTTACTGTTTATAAAATAAAGGATGGAACAGTCCTTATTTTATTATCATTATTTCATATTCTGCTTTTACTGTTATTTAAACTGAAACTTGTTTTGTTTAGAATTTTTGAGACATAAATATTGTGAAAGGCTTTGACTTGAAAGGCGGTGATAAGGAGGTTGTGATAAGGGGGTTGTGATAAGGGGGATGTGATAAGGGCGGATAATTGATTGTGATACGGGTGAATAGATTGATCGTGATACGGGTGAATAAATTGATATGATATGTTTGGTGGGATCGGGTTGCCCTCCGCAACAAGGAGCAACAAGGGAGGACAATTATATTTCTAATCATTTTCAAAGAAAAACCAAGATTTTAAAACTATCATTTTATATTACTAATTTTCATATTTTCGCACTACTTTTATTTAAAGTTAAAGTTTTGAAACTTGGAAATCATTTGAGAGGTTGTTATAGTTGAGGGATGGAAAAGGCGGCTAGGTTATTTCATTGTTGTTGTAGTACTTAATTATTCGTTCGGATTTCTTTCTTGATTTATATTTATTGTCTCAGTTATATTTTTCTTGTTCGTGTAGAATTATTTTGTTGCGTTATTGTATATATTATTATCACGGGTTATATGTAGTTAATGCCCCGCGGTAGCCTCGTCACTGCTTCGTTGAGGTTAGGCTCGGCACTTACTCAGTACATGCGGTCGGTTGTACTGATACTACTCTCTGCACTCGTTTGTATCGACTAGCAATAGAGATATTTAGAGCGGCTATTCATTTATTTGGAGACACGAGGTATATATGTCGGCGTTCGCAGATCCCGATAGTCTTCTCCTATTTTCATAAAATTGTTTTATTATATTCAGAATAGTAACATTATTTCTTTCAGCCCATTATTTGTATTATTCTTTAGTAGTTCGTGAATTGTGACACCAAACCCTGGGATAGTTCTAGAGTTACTTATATAATTAGTTCGTGGCTCGGTTTATTTAAGTGTTTATTATTTTATGTTTGGAATATTCATTGAAAGGTAGTAGCTTAAGTTTATTTTATAACTTTTTATTATGTTTAAATGGATAATCAAAGGTAAACCGCTAATCAAACTCTAACATTGGCTTGCCTAGCAAGTGTGGTGTTAGGTGCCATCACAATCCCTAAGGTTGGGAATTTGGGTCGTGACAGGCACAGGCTGCTCAAGTGGATATTACAGACCATGCCACGGTGGTGACCAGTTTCGAAATTCTTGCCATGTGTACTGATATCCTAGCCCAAAAGTGGTATCATGGCGCTTTTGTTGTATCGGCTTGGAAATGCCATGAAGATTTTTACCAAGTCCCTTTCCGGACTCATATCCTCTCCATGCTAGCATACTTTCTATCTTGCTACTCCACCACTTATATTTCTCGATTGCATCAACCCGTTTAATACGATGGTATGTTTCTCCACTAACATTCTTATGTTTTCAACCACTGTGATGGTCTGACTAGTGTAAATGGGGTTGTTCCCATCTCCATGGATAATTACATCGTGGTGATTCCACTCGAACTTCACGGCCTGATGTAAGGTTGATGTTACAACCCCAACAACATGTATCCATGGTCGTCCCAACAACAGATTGTAGGATGCTGATATATCCAGTACATGAAACTCAACATCAAACCATGTAGTCCACATATGTAGACAGAGATTAGTCTCTCCAATGGTAGCTCTCTGAGACCCGTCAAATGCTTTCACATTCATAGTTCCTTCTCGTATCTCATGTAGGCATTTGCCCAACCTCTTCAATGTTGTCAATGGGCAAATGTTGACACTGAATTCTCCGTCGATTAGAACTCTGGCAATGAACTTGTCCTCACATTGCATTATATTGTGCAGTGCCCTGTTGTGATTCAAACCTTCAGGTTGAAGCTCGTCCTCATGAAAGGTGATTTTGTGGCTTTCAAGCACCTGCCCAACCATATTGTCCATTTCTCTACCAGTGATGTTGTAGGGTACATATGCTTCACTCAACACTTTTAATAGAGCATTCTTGTGTGCCTCTAAATTTTGTAGCAGTGACAGGTATATATCTGAGTGGGAGTCTTGTTCAAATGATCAACGACTGAATACTCCCTCGCTTGTACTTTCCTCCAAAGGTCATTTGGACCGGTTTCAGTAATTGGCAGTTTGTTAGAGGCCTGCTTACTAGATTCTCCCAAATGCTATGGTTTATAAACCATTCCCGTTTTGGTCATCCCTTGTGCAGCACCGGATTCCTCCATTTTGGCCTTTCCTTTCCTTCTAGCTTCGGCCACATAATCCCAGGGTACAACCTTGGTACTAAAAGGCGGTGTGGTTGACATTATCACTGTGAAAGGTGTGGCTACTTACACCTCAAATGGAACAGGTGCAACTGCGGGTGGTGCTACCTCAACCTCAAATGGAACCGATGTGGTTACCTCAACCTCAACTGGCGGTTGTATTTGCACCACAATCGGATTGAGTGTGACTGTGGGTTTCTTAGGATCGTCACCCTCTTTGATAAGTCCAATTTATCCCTCGGGATCCCATTCTTCATCCGTTTCTATCACATTGATCCCTTCGCCCCTATGATCTGGAAGAGGATTGTTGCGGATATTGGGTGTAGCTTCCTTCACCTGGATGACCTTATTATCAATCAAGGTCTGGATCTTATCCTTCAATGTCCGGCACTCGTCAATGGTGTGCCCTTTCATACCGGAATAATATGCACATGTTTTATTTGGATTGACCTATTGGGATGAATTCTCTATGGCCACAGAAGGAATAGGGGTGACGTAACCAGCAGCCTTCAACCTTTCATATAATTGGTCAATGGGTTCGGCAATGGCGGTGTATTATTTGGTGGTTTACGGTCAAAGTTAGGCGGGGTATCGGGTAGTTTCGACGAGCTGGGGGTGACTGAAAGTAAGGTGGTTGGGAATTATATGTGTGGTAAGCAGAGGCTGGTTGGGAATATCTGGGAGGTGATGGTTGATATGTGGGTGGAGGTTTTTGGTATGCGAGTGAAGAGGTCTGGTATACAAATGGAGTATTGGGTCCTTGGGCAACCATTATTGTTCCCACATTTTTCTTCTTCGATATACCCCCTGATTGCAATGCTTTATTCGTGGCCTGGCCTCGAAATTTGTCACCATACCGCTCTTAATTCCCTCTTCAATCCTTTCTCTGAGTTTGATGATATCGGAGAATTTATGGTTCTCAATAACCATCAATCTTTCAAAGTACTGTGGATCTTGTGCCCTGACGAAGAACCTGTTCATATGTTCCTCGTCCAATACTGGTCTGATCTTGGCTGCTTCTGACCTCCAACGAGTAGCATACTTGCGGAAGGTCTCGGTTGGCTTCTTCTTTACGTTCTGGATATAGAAGACATCCGGCGCATTCTCCGTATTTAATCTAAACATGTCCATGAAGTCGGATGCAATGCTCACCTAGTTGGCCCACTTCTTAGGATTCTGGCTTATGTACCAGTACAGGGCATCTCCGGTGAGACTCCTTATGAAGAGCTTCATTCGGATCCTTTCATCTTTTCCGACCCCTACGAGCTTATCACAATAGGTTCTCAGATGAACCTTGGGGTCACCGGTTCCATCAATTATTTTGAACTTGGGAGGTTTGTAACTCTCCAGCAGTTCCACATCTTGTTGTATGCATAGATCTTCATAGTTCAGACCTTTCATCCCTTTACCTCCTTCAACGCCCTGAATCGACTCGTCAACTTCTTGAGCTCCTCAGCCATGTTCTTAATGAGCAGGTCCTTCTCAGCGGAATCTGGTGTATAGGATATGGGTTAAGTAGAGTGAGGTAGGGTTTCTACCTATATAGGGTTGTTTTGGTGACCGGGAGTTTGGGTATAATGATGATCATTGGTGGAGTTTTTGGGTTGGGGAATGATTTGTGGGGTATTTTGGGGAGTACAGTAGGTGTTTTGCTGATATTGTGGAGGGATAGTTTGATTCTGCGGTGAGGTTTATAATGGTAAGGTGCATGAGGATTATGTGGACGTTTGTTAGGTGTGTTTTGAGGTGGTACGGGGTTCTGGGTGTTTGGGTGGTTGACGTCTGGGATATTGTGTGGGGGGGGAGAGGTTTGCTAAGCTTCGGACATGCTCGATCTCACCCTGAAGTTCTAGTATTTTTTGCTCAAGCCGTGAAATCGCATTATTGGGGCCTGAGTACCCCGACTATCGAAAGCTTCCGCATTCTCAACATGTGCATTGTTGTCATTTCTGGTGCCGTTCAAATCATCAATTTTTTCTATTCCTTTGCCTTTTGTTGGACTAGGAGGAGGAGAAGGTGGAGGGCCCCTGGATCTAGTATGATAAGTTGATGATGCCAGTATGCGCGAACCAACCTTTGGGGAATGGGAATAATCAAAAGAAAGAAAAAACAAAAAGGTAGCCAAGTCGGTAAGAGTTATGAAAAAGAATATTTGCAGTATTTAAACACATATTGCGGAATCTAAATCCACGTCCTATTTTGGGAGCCTCGTTGTGCCCGGGGTAGGCCTAGCGACATGTTATTTTGGAGAACATAAATGCCAATAATTTCCTCATTTCATTAATATGAAAATAGATGAATCCTACATGACACTAAGATAATAAAATAGAAGTCACTACTGACACTTGGCCTTATTACATTTGGAAAAGCAAATAAATCTAATCTACTTGGTTCTAGAAGGACCTTCCCTAGTCTTGATCTTCCTAACTCCATCGATCAGGTTCCCCAGTTCGCGCAGGACCAATAGCAGGTAAACTCTTGCTAGATGTCCTCCCTCGCTTCCTTCAGCATTCTGGCAGTCGGCAACCCTCTTTCTTATCTTTTCTTCAAGCTCCATCACACCCTGCTCCAGATACTCTACCCTTTCATTGGAGGTGATGGCCATTTCCCTTCATTCATTGATCAATCTCATGTTTGTCTCATGTATCTCCTGATGTTCGACCTCGGAGTCATGAATCCTCTTGCGCAGTTTGTTATATTTTACTTGGGTCTCAGCGTCTTCGTCTATGAACCTGTTTCCCCCACCGATCCCTGGCTTAACTATCCCAGCTAGGTTGTCCTCAAACAATGCTGGGTAAAAGGGTGCATGTCCCGCAGATACATATCTATCTCAACGGTGTCCTTCTCCAAAATAATCTTTAGTGCCAAATATATTGAGCTTGACACTTGTAAGGGATGTCATCATCCTGAAAATCTGCCCGGAAATGACTCATTTTCGCAACTCGCGGTATGATCTGCTTCTTGTCTGCTTGTCTCATAACCCTGATGGGAACAAAAGGGTATATTCCCCTTTACCCGATCAACACTAAGTGAGGAGCGTCCCTATACCTGATGATGAACTCGTTAGTAGGGAACCATTCAAACATCCACTGGACCTGATCCTCAGTCTAATTGTCGAAGAACTCCACCCATTCCTTAGCGCTTTCTGGTTGAGCAAACCTGTCCGAGATATAAGTCATCCTCTTGGGGTGATGGAGGGCTATATGATCGTTCCACGCCCTTCTTGGAAACTCTTAACGATATTGACCCTTTTGGAGATGCCCCAATAACAAAAGTTGCAGCAACAGATTGCAACCTTCGAAATGTTTGAACCCATTCTGACAACGGTCCAAAGCCCGGTAGATGTCAGCTATGATCATAGGGACTATGGTGTATGTCCCTCGATTCCTTCCATTAAAGTTTTGGAAACCATAGCCAGTCTGGTGTTGATTTTGTCCCTTTTCATTTGGAACACTATCATGCCCAAGAAGCAAACAACGAACACAAAAACTATGCGGTGAATATGATCCAAGGAAGTGATAGAGAAATCATCATGGAAAATACGGTAGGACTTTCTATGGATGTATTGTTCATACAAGTAATAAAAGGGTACATAAGAATTCTGTAATCACTCCAAATATGTGTTCTTCTTAGGACCCATCATTTTTAGGAATCCCCTACCAGTGCAATTTTCTAGTACCAATAAACCAGGGTTGTCCCAGTGTAGCACAACAAATTCCCCTATTTCTTCTAGGAGTGGGGGTCATTTCTATGTTCCCAAAGCGAAACACAGACCTTTCACTATCCTAGAACATAGTTGCAGCTTCAATCAGCATATTGTTTGGCTGGATATCTAACATAGAAGGAAAATTTCCCAGGACCTTCTTTACATGTTTCTTGTCTCTCGAGGAAAGATCTTCCCACCAATCCAGTAGCAGTTTATGGTATATTACGGACCATGCCGAACCTGGGGACCTCGTGCCTCATTTTATGCAAAACAAATAAGGTTAGGCCATTTTCCCCCTCCTGATTCGACTATTTATACATTCATGATTAGCATATTGGCATTTAGTTCTCCAAAAGTAATGCACAAAACGTGATTGCGTCCGTTAGGATTATGGAAACCCCGGTGGACTTTGAACAAGGTTTGCCTTAAAGGGTTATTATGTGGACAACATATTAACCCGGCTAGGTTTGACCATGATGCATGTACAGTTATAATCAGAGTAAGGTTGCTATGGGGGTCTAGACTGGTAACCTCAAGCGGACAACTTTAGGGAGAAGTCACGGAACCGTTGATTGCACCGTTGATCGACTAGTTTTACCGCAAATAAGCCTTTCCGAATTTAAAGGGTGATGTACAGGAAGAACGCAACCACTCATCAAGCGTTGCTATGGGATTGATTACGCACTAGTGGAATATGATTTTGAGCATGATTTATGCAACAGTAAATAGCATGTTGTCACGAATTTGCACGTTAGAAAAACAATAAATGCGGCATTTAATAATTTAAAGACGTTTAAGAAAGAAAACAAAGTGACAAGTCAAATTCATAGTAAGGGAAATCGTAAATGTTTGAAAATAGACAATTAAGTTCACATAAAGGGAAAGGTAAAGGGTGCACATGTATCAACAGAATAAAGCATGCTTAGACTAATTCACAAAACTAAATTTGTCATGGTAAGATCCTAATAATCCCCAGCAGAGTCCCCATGTTGTCGCGCCCCTTTTTTCCTCGCGGAGTCTGGGTTTCGACATTTGTTGGGACAACTCATTTCCTGGGAAGGGGTATGGAAGTTGAAGAGTCTTCACCTAACGGATTCAAGGTGCGTTAGGGCACCTAAAAGCAAATAACTCATAAACTGGTTTACATTACCAGAGATTGGGTAAGGGCCCGAAATTACCGGCCTTCAGGGGAAGGTGTTAGGCACCCTTCGAGGTCCACAACGGTGGGTCCCGTACAAACTCAATTTAAGAGAATTAGTCATAAAGCTATTTAAACGAATAGAGAACATTTAAAAATGGGAGTAAAGAGGGTCCTAGGTTTATTATCCTATAGGATCACTTTTGTGCAATACTGCAACGACCCGAAATCCCACCTTCGGGCCATGACTGCGTCTAACGTTGAACCCGCTAGACAAGCCAACGTTTGATGTAAATAAACTCATTAACAACAAAAACGAACAGGATAACTAAAATACAACATAGCACTTTCGAAATGAAACCCATAAACAAATCCCAGAACTGGTGTCACATACTCACGGACTATCTAAATGATTACTACAACAAAAAGGTCAGAAATAAGTACATAATACTGTCTTGAAATACAAAGTAAGACAGAGCTGAAAATGGAAAGTAGGAGGTGACGTCAAGGCCCACGAACGTCTACGGGTCTACCTTGAGTCTCCTGTGTGACTGAATGAGATGCTCTGATCGTCAGTGATCTCCGGATCCGGCTGCGTAGTCTGCACAACATAAAAAAGTGCAGGTGTAGCATCAGTACAACCGACCCCATGTATTGAGTAAGTGTCGAGCCTAACCTCGGAGAAGTAGTGACAAGGCTAGGACCAACACTACATATGTACTTGTGTAATTTTATATAATAGCAGGAAAAATGACAA
>MDKH01115396.1:0-45457 GCA_005239495.1 Nicotiana undulata
AAAATCTGGCAGAGGGCAGACCTAGGCAGAACAGAGCCGAACAGAGAAGGAGGAAAAAAAAAAAACTTCTTGAAAAAATAAAATTCCAACAGTGGTATGCTCGGAACTCACCGGCGACCTGAGGGAAGCAAAAAAATTTCAAAAAAAGTCGCCGGAAACCTGCCTACTCGCCGGCGCGTGGGCTTCACGCGCGCCGGAACTGACACTGTCTGGCGGCGCGTGTAGGCGCGTGCGGTGGCCTTTCTCGGAGCTGCTCACTGAGGTTTGGTCGCCGTCGCCTGAGGAAGCTCGTAGTGGTGTTAGTTTTCCCACACTACTGCTATATAGTAGTTTCGATGCGTATAACTCACTGTGAGGGAGAAAAAACTCAACCTCTTTCAAAGAATTGAAACCCTAGTGCTGCTGAGGGAGGAAACTCACCTCAAAATTGGCAGCGGGGCTCTGATACCATGAAGATTTAGAGAAGAAGAAAAGGCTTCTTGTATTTCTGTGTATTATTCACATCAAAGGTACTGATATTTATACAGTGAGTCCTATGGCTAAACTAGGAAAGAGAATCAATGATTCCTATAATTAAGTCCTACAATTAAGTTACAGAATAATATCAACCTATAATTAGGCTACAAAATAAAATAAGATCTTTCTACTTAATTAGCCTAATCAACAATCACTAACAGTTTTTCATATAAAAACTTTAGACAAGGTTGACTGAAACAACATATAGTAGGATGGGAAAACACGATAACTCAAAAGTATGTAAATGAGATGTAGATTATGAGAAGAGCAAATGCCTTTAGGTACGACAACAAATGGAGATAGGATGGTGAAATACAATGTTAACTCCGAAATGTGTAAATGAGATGTGGATTATGAAAAGACCAAATACCTGTACGTATGACAACAAGTGGAGTTTCTATGCTTATCAAAGGCATAGCTGGAGTAGCTAACAAACAGAGTAGCAGGGAAAGAGTCGTCAAGAGTTGCCGATGTATCTATATCTCGGGGAGAAATATCACTGGTGCTAGCAAGAAGAAACTCGTAGTGTAGAAGGTATAACTCGTAGAATCCCTGGGATGAGACTTGCAGAACTTGGTAAAAAATATGTTGATTTTTCAAAGAAGTTTACATCTATTGAGATAAAATACTCATTTGTGGTGGGATAATAGCATTTCTTACTTTTGCTTCATAAAAAAATAGCATTTCTCACTTCTCCTAAGATGAGATTTGACCAAGTTTGGTTGAAGTTTAATCTTTTCTTGATGTATGGTCATTAACACAAGAAGTACAACAAACACTCTTAATGGTAGGTGTGCGGATTCTGGTCTGGAAAAAGACTGGCATGAGGAGTCTGATGTTATAACACAAAAGAGGGCATCTGATGAATAGATAACAGGTAGTTGGAACATTTGCCAAAAATGAAGAACATGATGGTAAATAAGTAAGGTACAAACAATGACATGTTGATTCCTCCTCGCCAGCTTCATTTTGTTGAGTATAGGTACAATCTGATCGGCGATTTCCTGATAACACGTGGAAGTGGTAAAAGGAATAATTGTCACTGTGTAGTACCTACATTGAAACACCAAATTGATTGCTGATTGTAGCAGCAACAACTACATATAACAACATACCTAGTATATTTCCACAACTGGGGTCTCACGTCTTGAGAGGATGAAGTGTAGGCAGACCTTACCCCTACCTTGTGCAGGTAGAGAGGATGTTTCAGATAGACCTTCGGCTCCGGTAAGCACAATATCAGCAGTAAAAAAAAATGTAATATAAAAAATGAACCAGTCATGGAAAGGAAACATAAGCAATATGGGGTTATTAACAAATCGAAACAAAATCAATATCAGTTAATAATATGAATCCAAGAATAAGCCACAACTAGAGTAATACTAAACATTATAAAAAAAAACTAGAGTAATACTAAAGGTACCGATATGTAATGGAAGTACGCTTTACTACCTATTAATCTTCTACCCTAATCTTCGACCTCCACAGCCTCCTATTAAGGGTCATGTTCTCAGTAAGCTGAAGATGCACAATATCATGCCTAATCACCTTTCTCCAATACTTCTTAGGCCTTCCTCTACCCTTCCTTAGACTACCATGTGCAACCTCATCTCAGCCTCACTTCCCGCAGTTTATCCTCGCTATCCAGTACCCCCGCCTTGTCCCGAATATCTTCATTTCTGATCATGTCTCTCCTAGTACACTTCCATCTCAACATGCTCATATCCGCTACTTGCAACTTCTGGACATGAGAGTTCTTAACTGGCCAACACTCTTCCCCATATAACGTAGTCAATCTAACACCACTTTGTACAACTTACCTTTAAGTCGTGGTGGCGCTTTCTTATCACACAAGACACCCGAAGCAAGCCTCCAATATGGTGACCCAAGATACTTGAAACTACCCCGCTTGGGGATGACTTGAGCATCAAGCCTCACCTCCACTTTATCATTGTGAGTTCCGCTATGGAAGTTGCACTCCGTGTACTCTGTTTTAGTCCTGCTTAACTCGAACCCTTTAGATTCAAGGGTCTATCTCCAAACCTCCAGCCTGACATTAACTCCGTCTCGCGTCTTGTCAATCATCACTATGTCATATGCAAATAACATGCACCATGACACCCCCCGAATGTGCCGTGTCAATACATCCATCGCCAAGGCGAACAAGAACGAGCTAAGTTCTGATCTTGGTGTAACCCTACCATGACTGGGAATATCCCGAGTCTCCTCCTATTGCCCTTACACGGGACTTAGCTCCATTATACATATCCTTAATCGCCCTGATGTATGCTACAGGGACACCTATCGCCTCCAAGCACCTCTATAAAACTTCTCTTGGGACTTTGTCGTATGCTTCTCTAGATCGATAAACTCCATGTGCAAGTCCCTCTTCCTCTCGCTATACTGTTCCACCAACCTCCTTATGAGATGAATGACTTCTGTGGTTGATCGTCCCGGTATGAATCCGAACTGGTTCTCGGATATAGATACTCTCCTCCTCACCCCCATTTTCACCACCCTCTCCCAAGCTTTTCTAGTATTGCTTAGCAGCTTGATACCCTTGTAATTGTTGCACTTTTAGATATCCCCTTGTTTTTGTACAACGAGATCATCGTACTCCATTTTCATTCTTTGGGCATCTTATATGTCCTAAAATAACAATAAATTGGCATGTGAGCCACATTAATCTTACGTCGCCCGTGCTCTTCCAAAACTTCATCGGAATCTCGTTGGGCCCGGTCACTTTTCCCATGTTCATTACGCATAGCCTACTCCATCTCCTTGGCCTTTATCCTCCTACGATATACAAAATCTCGGCAACTTTCGGAGTGCTCCAAATCATCCAGCACAATATTCTTATATCCCTCCTCGTTCAAGAGTTTATGAAAGTACGCGTGCCATCTTCGTCTGATCTGTGCCTTTTCCATCAATGTTTTTCCTTGGTCTTTGATGCACTTCACTTCGTCCAGGTCATGGGCCTTCCTCTCTCTCATCTTGGCTAGCTTATACATTTTTTTGTTTCTGATTTTACCCTTAAGTTCTTCATACAAGCGTCCAAATGATGTTGTCTTCGCTGCCTTGACCGCTAGCTTCGCTTCCCTCTTATTCGTCTTGTACCACTCTTTTTCGTCCTCTTCTCCTCGTCTTTGCTCTCTATCAACTTCAAATATGCCTTTTTTTGACCTCCACTTTTCCTTGGACCTCTCGATTCCACCACCAGTCTCTTCTGTGCCTCCTAGAGTAGCCCTTTAAGACCCCTAGCACCTCTCTAGCTGCTTCCTTGATGCAATTCACTGTCTTGGTCCACATACTACTGGCATCCCCACTACTCGGCCATGCCCCATAATCTTTAGCTTCTCCCCCAACTCATGGGATTTCTCCTTAGTCAAAGCTCCCCACTTGATCTTAGGTTGACCATACACAACCTTGTTTTTCCTCTCCCTTATAATCCCCAAGTCCATTACCAAGAGCCTACGTTGGGTCACGAGGTTCTCGTTCGGGATAACCTTGCAATCCGTGCATACCCTTCTATCACTCTTCCTGAGAAGTAATTAATCAATCTGGATCTTAGCCACCATACTCTGGAAGGTGGCCAAATGCTCCTCCTTTTTTTGGAAACTCGAGTTTGCTTTCACCAAATTAAAGGCCTTAGCGAAATCCAACAACGAGGTTCCTCCTTCGTTTCTGACTCCAAAATTGAAGCCGCCATGTACATCGTCATAACCCGGGGAGATAGTCCCGAGGTGGCCACTGGAATCTCCTTCTATGAATAGTTTCTCGGAAGATGGAATGCCATGCACCACCTCGTCCAAATCCTTCCAAAAATGTCCTCATCCAAGCCCCCTTAAGGTGCGTAAGCACTAATAACGTTGAAAGTAAGCCTTCCAAGAACCTGTTTAATAGCTATCAACCTATCGTTCACCCTCTTAATCTCCACTACTTGCTCCATGTGATTCCTATCAACCAAGATTTTACACTTCAAGCCTCCAAAGTACCACAACTTAAACCCGTCTACATCCCTAGCCTTCGAATCTGCCCACCTAGTCTCCTAGATAGTTTGAAAGACAGAAAACAACTTAAACAAGGTTTCCTTAAAAACGCCCAAGTGAAACCCTTGTGCTGAATTTTACCCTAGTTTTCTTTAGCAAGGTAATCAAGAGAGAACATTTTAGCCTTGTCTGCTGGAGTATCCTGATCAAATTCAAGAGATGGAGGTCTCATCAAAGACTTGAGGAAGTATTAGTTTGTATAAATGGCGTTGGAAGTTTAATATTGATATATAATTTCTATGGGGAAATTTTAGTGCTAGAGAATGGAATGGAAGGTCAATGGTCCATGGAAGTTGCCAAAGTAACATATGGTTTTATTGTTTGGAAAAGCATAAGCAAGATGTGTCTTGAATATTTGGTGAGAACTGAGCATAGCTTAGGAAATGTCAGAACAATACCTTTTTGGTATGACATGTGGATCTTTCATCGTAGCTCAGTCCCCTGGAGCAACATTGGCAGAAAGCAGAGGCTCTCGTACTTGGAACTTCACATTTAAAAGACTTGAATCAGATAAGATTCTTATTTAGTGAAGTCCTTTTCTTTTCAAGGAAAATGGACAACAAAACACCTTGGCTCTACACTCGAACTAATGTCTTCTGAATAAAGACTTCAGTTGAAATATAACATAGATTAGAAAAATTGTACAGTATCTTTTGTGACTCCAACTAATGAAGGACCAAAGGACGTTGATTCAAACACCAGAAGATGAGTCTGAAGAGAAATAATCTCGCACAACAAAAAGTCGACAATCATAGAAGCAGGTCAAACCAAAGCTGTAGAGAAGTTGATAATACATATCGAAACAAGCAGTCAGATAGATATAACCTGTTAAGGTCGTTGACCTCTTAGAAATCAACTGGTGCTAGTTGCAAAGAGAGAAAATTGTGGAAGCATGTATTTCAAATTTGAGAAGTCACAAGTTAATAATGTGGAGCAGATAGAGTAAAGATTAGTGGATATATTGTGGCTAGATGGATCACCGTCTTCAAGCGAGTCGTCAAATTTGAGATCCATGAGATTGATTGACATGTGGCAATCGATTGTGAAGGTTTGGCGATGGGCTTTAGGTAAATTGTTTGCTGGGGTTCTCGAGTCTTTCTAGCGGGGTAGTGAGGCTAGAAGATTGATGAAAGAACGAACATTTGCAAACAATCATTGGGAATATTTTGGTCTTATAGATCCTTTGGCTGCCCTGTAGATATTCCAGTGAGCAGCGTATACTTGAAGAATTTGATGAAAAGAGAGAAGTGAAAATGACTTGATTATTCCCTTGCTCGGTCAGAAATTTATTGTGATTACATATGTCATAACTTTGGTAGATTATTATGTCCCAACTTTGGTAGATTATTGATTATAGGAAAGATTACATTCTCTAATCTAGGCATAACTAGAGCAATTAAATCAAATCAAATCTAATGGCTCTAATTAATGTAGAACATTTATAATCTCAATATTAGATATCAAAAACCTTCTGGGGATGCTCAACATTTCGATATAATACTGCCCATTAGATGCCCATTCATATGTATGTGAGGCGGCTCTGATTGATTCCTTAATGCAGGAAGAACTTGATGACATCATAAGGTATGGGTCAAAAGAGTTATTTGCTGATGAAAATGACGAGGCTGGGAAATCTCGGCAAATTCATTATGATGATGCTGCAATAGATAGGTGAGTTTTACTTATAAAAAAGATAGATATGTAAGTTTTGTTTACCTGAAATGGCTTCTTAACTTTTTCTTCATTTAAAATATAATTTTGGGGTGTAACTTTTTTAAATTGCATATAGGACATCTCCCTTTGTCTTATTAGTTGGACCTTTTGATGCGTCCAAAAAATTTGACCTATTCCTTAAATGGCTAGTATTTCTCCTTTGAGATAAAAATTGATTTATCTCTCCGTCGTACTCCTAATCCCACCTTTCTTTTCCAGATGAAGGTAATAGTTATATTTTTTCTATATTGATTCTACGAATTTTCTACATGCTCAGCATCTCACATTTTAAACAATTAATTTTAACACGACTCTACCAAACTCAATGTAATAATTTATTCAAACATTTTACTCTTAGATTACGCGTATGTCGAAATGGGTCGAATTTATTGGGTGGAAGGAGTACCTTAATACTTATGATGTTTTATAAAATGTATAATTTAAGTAATTTATTCATTCTATTAATTGTTAGATTACTTGATCGTGAGCAAGTTGGAGATGAAGATGCTGCGGTGAATGATGAAGAGGACGATTCATTTCTGAAGGCTTTTAAGGTTTGTATCTCCTCTAGCATTTTAGATCAGAAACTGATTTTTTGGAATTATGACTTGCAATTGAAGAATCATAGCCAGATTCACTAAAGTACTTAAATATGAAATTGAGTGTTGTGCATTACTTCTTTTTCGTGGGGGCGTTTGGACATAAGAATTGTAAAATTTCAAAAAAAAAGTGAAATTCTTTTTCAAGTGAAAATGGTATTTGAAAATTAGAGTTGTGCTTGGACATGAATATAATTTTGTGTGGTTTTTGAATTTTTGTGAGTGGTGTGAGTGAAAATTTTGAAAAACATCTTTTTGGAGTTTCTTCAAATTTTCGGAAAATTCCAAAGTTCATCTTCAAGTGAAAATTGAAAAATTTATGGCCAAGCACTGATTTCGAAAAAAAAGTGAATTTTTTGTTATGTCCAAACGGGCTCAATGTTGCGATGATTCTTCTTTGGGCTTGTTCTACTTATGTTTTAGTGATGTTTAAATTGACTTAGGATTAATACTACAACAACAACAACAATAACAACAACGACCCAGTGGAATCCCACAAGTAGGGTCTGGGGAGGGTAGTGTGTACGTAGACCTTACCCCTGCTCCGGAGGAGTAGAGAAGCTGTTTCCGATAGACTCTTGGTGACTCAGGATTAATATATTGTTATTGTGTATTGGATTCTGAAGGTAGTAATGATAATTATTGTGATGATGTTATAAACACTAACTTCATATATGTAAGGTATCTTTTTCTTTTTGTTTGTAATTTCAATTTTCACCACGAAAAGCATGGACTTCTCTCTTAAGCGCCAGGAGTCTTGTTGCTTCCTTTTTCTCTTTTTGGCCGCTTATCGCTTTTAATAATGCTGGCTTGACAATCTTAAAGTAGCTAAGTTTAAGGCATTAAAAGTTAAATAAATACATTTGTGATTTTAAGTACATTTACTCCCCCGAAAAAGGAAAAAAGAATGAAATAAATACATGTTAAACGAACTTACTTAGTTAAACTGTAAAGCATGTTATGATTAGTCATGAAAGAAGACACTTTTCATGAAGTATACTTGCTTCTTTTTTTTGTCAACATGTTTGGTGAGGCATCTTTCTGAAGATAAATATATAGGTTGAAATAATTGATCACCAAAATAACTATATAAATTTTGACTGATGATAGTAATCTCAGCTAGTTGTTATTTTCGAGTTTTTATATTTAATTTCATGTAAATTTCAAAAAGAATATGTCGACTCAGATCCAGGACTGGCTATTAAAGTAAAATTTCCTGGTCAGCGTGAACTTGATATTTCTGCGCTAAATTTTGGGGATTGACAACTCTAACGTGATAGGGTCATTCTACTGGTTTGATCAAATACCACAAAGTTCGCTACTCCTTTTCAGGCATTCCATTGAGGCTTGCTATCCAGGATAAGGAGTTCTCATACATATGGACTTGCAGTTTGGAGTTGTAGCAAATAAATTTGGTCTAGTGCAAGTTGATAGAGTTAAATGCAAATAAATTTGATGACTTTTATGCTTTTCTGTAAGGATAATGAATAAACAATGTTGTGATCATTGATATACTAACTTTCTGATTTAGTTGGGTAACTGCTATAATTTAAAAATTCATAGCTGCATTTTTGGCTTTTCTTTTTTCGTTTGTTCATATAAGCTGCTGAATGTCTCAGGTAGCTAATTTTGAGTACATTGAAGAGGCAGAAGCAACAGCAGAAGAGGAAGCACCACCAGCCCCTATGGAGAATAAAGCAACTGTAAACAATTCTGAGAGAGCAACTTATTGGGAAGAATTGCTACGAGATAAATACGAAGTGCATCAAGTTGAAGAATTCAATGCTATGGGAAAGGGAAAGAGGAGTCGTAAGCAGGTGTGAATTGTCCTTTGCATGTTTATTCAATTTGTCGATTATCCTGTTGAATAAGTTTGATGGCCTATTAAGCACTGTTTCGTGCCTCTCTGTTTCATGCTCTTCAATCATTTCTGCTATGTGCTCTTTCTTGGACATGTTAATCTAGCCATTTCTCGCGACTTTCCCTTTTTGATTTCTCCATTTTATATCTTATTCTCTTCCTAGATGGTGTCTGTTGAAGATGATGATCTTGCTGGTCTGGAAGACGTGAGCACTGACGGAGAGGATGACAACTATGAAGCTGAAGCTGATTCGAGTGATGGTGAGACAGCTTCACTGGGAGCGCCAGTTGTGAGGAAGGCTCACAGAAAGAAAGCCCGCGGTGGGATATGGGTTCTCAATCTCATTTTTGAATTTCAGTTAAGACTAATATACTATGATATCTTAGTGAAGAACATATTTTCTTTTGACAGTGGATTCTGCAGAATCGCACCCTTTGATGGAAGGAGAAGGAAGATCATTTAGAGTACTGGGCTTCAATCAAAGCCAAAGGGCAGCATTTGTTCAAATTTTGATGAGGTTTTGTTTTTTCTGTGTTCTTTTTCTGCTACATTTTTCTTTATATTTTCCTCCCACAACTTCCTACCATTGAGTTTGGGATTGAGACGTAGTTGCTGTTGTGATAGTTGTTGTTCTTGCACTGACTTTCTACCATTCTGAATTTGCATCTTTTGTGCATGCAAAACTTGAAAATGTTGGAGATAACTTCTCTTCTTGACAGATTTGGGGTTGGTGAGTTTGACTGGGCAGAATTCACTCCACGATTGAAGCAGAAAACTTATGAAGAAATTAAAGAGTATGTGCATACATCAACTTTCAAGTTGTATATTTCCCAATCTTCTAAATTAGGCTATTTGTAATGTGCAAATTCTGTGTTGCTCTAGGCAGTAGCTATCTCTCAACTAAATGTGTTTGCAAGTGAGGGGTAGACCTAACTTGCCTTCTATTGCTGAACCACTACCTCTTTCTGGTCTCAAAAGTTGCTCATCATGCATCTTCTTACTCTTCTCCTTCTCTCTGTCTCACTCCCAGATATTTTATGCATCTGAGTATACCGATTGAATAATTGAGATAATTGTGGATGGAACATTTGGTCCTGTGCCTTCCCACCAAATGTTAATTGGATGATTTCTACAATTTTGATGCTTTGTCAATATCAGTAGACAGCTTGATGTGGTATAACGTCTTCAAAGCTATGTTATGTTATGGTAACTATAGGTAAAATTTGACCTGTTGAAAAGTAAAGTAACATCACTGTGCCAGTATAACTTATCCCCCAAAAGAACAACAGATTCTTCTTGTGCATCTATGATGATGTGGTATTATTTCGACAAATTCCTAATTTTGTATGTCTCTTCTTGAATAGACATACCTAGTGCTTCAATTTCTGCTGGAAAAGTTTTTCCCAGTCACAATTTTCACTAAATGAATAACCTCCCCTAGTGATCTCCACTTGGTTTGTCTGAAAATTTGCAAATAATATGTACTGACATGTTCTAATCTCTGTCATACAGTTATGGAGCTCTCTTTCTGTCACACATAGCTGAAGATGTCACTGACTCGCCAACATTTTCAGGTGAAGAAAATATATTTCTCTTTAAATTCGTGGTTTATGATTCTTATAGGCTTTAGTTTCTCCTTTTTCTTCTCCTTAACCCTCTTGCTGATCAGGAAACATTTAAATACTTTTGATTGCAGATGGGGTTCCAAAAGAAGGACTTAGAATACAAGATGTGCTTGTTAGGATAGCTGTCTTGCTGCTTATAAGGGACAAGGCAAGTCTTTATTTCTGGCAAAGGATATGCTATTGCATATCTCTGATATACCAATGTCCCGTATTGCTTCTAATTGTAGTATCAAACTCTCACAGGTGTGTGTGCTTGTAACTTTCAGGTTATAGCCCAAACTGGGCCTTCGAATTCGATAGTATGTGTTAGATGTTTTCCAATACACATATCCTATTTGTTTCTCTAGTCTCATTCTTCTAGCAACTTTTTTGTTTATCACGGTTATACAAAAATCATAACTTTTTAACTTAATATCCAGTTCCAAATTCGATTTGTGTCTTTATAAGCTCCTACAATTATCGTGCCTTTTGTGTTCGCCTCCAACACGACATTTGCGTCCTCATTTGTGCTACCGCGATTATAACTTGGTCTTTTTGGCATGAAAATATGAGAAAAGAATTTCATGTTTGAAAATACAAAAAATGGAAGTTTCTCTTATTTCATGGTTAATGGTATTATGCAATGTGGTTGAGGTATAAGACAGGCATAAATATGATGTGACTTGTCCAAAAATAGAATGGTAACATCCAGTGCTGTTGCTGGATTTCTTCTTGTTATGTCTGGTAGTGGTAAAATAATTTATAAGTATGATGTCTACTTGTTTTTTATATAGTCCTTTTGATGCTATCATATTTTTATGTGATCTTTAATTTCCAGTAAAACTGAAGCTTTCTACCTTAAGTTACATTGTCTGATGACTGTATATCTTCATTAAACTACAATTATAGAGGTGTGTTCATGGTTAAAGGTTGATAGGTATTTTCTGCTGTTTCAGGTGAAGGTTTTTTCAGAAAAGACAGGTGGCCCTCTTTTTGCTGAGGACATTGTGTTTCGGTTGCCTGGATTGAAAGGTGGAAAGCTTTGGAAGGAAGAGCATGATCTGCTGCTGCTACGAGCAGTGTTAAAGTATGTAACTTTCATCTCTGCTGATCTATATCATGAATTTAGGAACTGTCGAACCAGTTGAAATAACTCCGTAGGTCTGAAATTGTACTTTATAAAGAAAGACAAGTATACGAGTTGATCAGATTGCATATACCAGTAGTGAAGAAAGACGTAAAAGTCTGGATTAAATTTAAAGAGATGAAGGCTCTTAAAAGATGATCCTTTCTATTGGTCTCGTACTTAATTGGCTTACTTTCCTTTCAATTATCACAACTACTTGAACCCTTCCTCAAATGCTAAAAAATAAATATGGTATATCTATCAAATTCACAGTAACATATTAAGATACTGATAACCTTGACTCCCAAAACTTGATTGGAAGAACTTATCCTGCACCTTATAAACGTAAAACTTGTTTAAATGCTCCAAATCTTGGCTGAATAACTGGAAAGAATTTGCTGTGATCAGTTTATGTTTCATGTCATAATTTTTACCGTTTGACATCAAGATTGCCATGATGCATCTTGCATATGTTCTAGACCCAAACTTATAACGATTGCACTGTGTTTCGAGGCCTGGTCTTTCTTATTAATCTGCTTCAGACTGCAATTTTGTGTGTTCACACCATGGAAACCATCTTCTCACAGTTGCTCCTTGAAATACAAGTTTCTGTATTTAGGGTGACGTATTTTTCACTGTACATTTCTATTAAGTTCATCGTAGTTGATTGGTTCATCTCTGGATTTCGGCAACTGGGAGCATAACTGTTGAATCAATAACTGCGGTAGAGATTGCCAAGTTCTGCTGATATTGTTTTTATTTTGTTGCGTCTTTCTGGTTGTGTAGGCATGGTTATGGAAGATGGCAGGCAATTGTTGATGATAAGGAGTTGAGGATTCAAGAGATCATCTGTAAAGAGCTCAATCTTCCCTTCATAAATTTACCGGTTCCCGGAGCTTCTCAGCCACAAGTTCCTCCTGCTCCAGGACCTTCCCAAGAACTTCCCGCTTCAGGAGTTTCCCAAGCTCAAGTTACTGTTCCTGGAGCTTCTCAAGCAGCAATTGGTGTAAATACAGCTAATGCTAGGCCTGCTGGAGCTGCTGGAAGTCATGTGAAAGCTACTGGTGATGGGAATGCCTATGGAGCTGACCTTTCACATGGGACAAGCGATCCTTCAAATAGACCACAACCTTACCAAGATCCGTCTTCATTATATCATTTTAGAGAGATGCAGAGAAGACAAGTGGAATTCATAAAAAAAAGGGTTCTGCTTCTTGAAAAGGGCCTTAATGCTGAATATCAGAAAGAAGCCTTTGTAAGTTGTCTTATTACAGCAACAACAAGATTCCTAGTTTACTCTCACAAATTGGGTCCGGGGAGGGGCATGTGTACGCAGACCTTACCCCTATCTTGTTGTGCAGGTAGAGTGGTTGTTTCGGATAGACCTTACCCCTAACTTCGCCTCCTTCCTCGCTGTTTTATACCACCCCTTGTTCGTCCTTTTCTCCTCTTCGTCTTTGCTTTCCACTAACTTCAAATACACGGCCTTCTTGGCTTCCACTTTCCCTTGGACATCTCCATTCCACCACCAATCCCCTCTGTGTCCACCAAAGTAATCCCTCGAGACCTCCAACACCGCTCTAGCCGCGTCCCTAATGTAATCCGCTGTCCTGGTCCACATACTACTCGCATCCCCACTACTCCTCCAAGCCCTTATTGCTATCAACTTCTCCCCCAACTCCTGAGATTTTTCCCTTGTCAAGGCTCCCCACTTGATCTTAGGATGACCATACACATCCCTCTTCTTCCTCTTTCTCTTAATCTCTAGGTCCATTACCAAGAGCTTGGTAATGGACCAAGACCAGGTGCTCCTCCTGCTTCTGAAAATTCGAGTTAGCTATCACCAAATCAAAAACTTCAGCGAAATCCAACAAAGAAGTTCCTCCATTTGTATCCTCAAAACCGAAACTGCCATGCACATCGTCATACCCCTTTCCGATGTGATGCTGGATTACATGTGATCTAATTATAAAATCCATCAATTTATGCCTCAACCCAAACAAGTTGGAGTTTGCTATATGAATCCTCACCTCTCCATTATGCTCAACTCAGGTCATCATCATACCTAAATATATCTTAATATATATAAACAATAATAGATAATACTAATAATGTTAGAAGTTCTCTAACAAGTCTAAAACTTATTCCCAACTAGTAGATATCGCCTATATGGATCTTTTTATTACATTGTGCCCTAACTAAGTCTACATTGATTCCAAGCATTTGTAGGTCTATCGAGACAATTTCTTTCCTTGTAATTTTTAGGTCTACCCTGTCCCCTTTTTAACACTTTCACTATTATAGTTCCACACCTAATGACCGATGCATCTGTAGGTTGACGCAGGACATGTACAAACCATTTCTGGCGACCTTATCTTTTTATCCTCCGTGTGCTACTTGCACTTTCTGGCGAATGTGGTCATTATTAATCTTATTTAATTTTGTATAGCCGTGCATCCATCTTAGCATCCGCATCCCTGCAACACTCAGCTTGTGGATATATTGGAATTTGGTGGCCAAGCATTTACTACCCTATAACATTGTCGGTCTTATAGTTGTTACATAGACTTTAATTTCACTTTGGTCAGTATCCTTCTATCATATAACATTCTGGTAGCACTTCACCATTTCAGCCATGCGGTTTTAACTTTGTGAGTAACATCTGTATCTGTCATTCCATTCTATTGAAAGCTTAGATATCGAAATTGTATTAATTTTGGCACAACAATCCCGTTTAGTCTCACTCAACGTCGCTCTTCTCATGTTGACTAAATTTGTTGGGCATGTATTACGTCTTACTTTTACTTATCCTAAAACTCTTACTCAATAAGGCGCTTCTCCATGGTTTAAGCTTTTGCTTGACGCCCTCTCTGATTCTGTCATATCATCAGTAAATAGCATACATCATGGGACCTTATCTTGTATTATGTAGGTTAGCTCATTCATAACTAGGATAAACTAGTTGGGGCTCAATGCCTATCCCTGGGTATAGACCCACTGTCGTGGAAAACTCCTTTATAAAATCTCCTACTACTGTTCTCACTCTAGTGACGGCTCCTTCATACATGCCCTTTCAGTATATGTCAAATCAGATTAGAGAACTAATTCAAGTAATTTCACATGTACTCCCTCCGTTTCAATTTAGATGAGGTAATTTGACTCGGTATGGAGTTTAAGAAAGAAAAAAAAAGACTTTTGAAACTTGTGGTTTTAAGAGCTTAAGGGGTAAAAACTTTGTGGGGCCATGACATTTGTGTGATTATAAAAGCTTCTCATTAAGGGTAAAATGAGTAAAATGAAGAGTTTAAAGTTGGATTATCCTCCATTATAGAAATGTGTCATTCTTTTTGGAACGGACTTATATGGGAAGTGTGTTATCTAAATTGAAACAGAAAGAGTATTTTGTTTTATGTTCTCTGAGATTCATAGTACTATGTGCCTGGTTTGGCAGGTTAGCTCATGAATGGAACAACATGTTCTCACTAGTATAGAACTTTGGGGATTCCCAACTTATATAAGGATAGATTTTCTCCTCTATATTCAATCAAGCCTTTAGAATTTGACCCGCTCTCTTAAGAAAGAACTGTTGGATATGTTTGAAACTCACAACAATTCTTGGACTTGCTTAATTGCTTCAAATTCTGTCTGTGAACCAGTTTTTGAAATCTAGGTCATCAGGTGTGGCAGCTCCATTGGTTACTTCTGTGGAGAGCTACACTTGTAATGTGGTATACTGATCCTTGCATGTTTCTTCTAGGGTGATGAAAAATCTGATGAACTGCCTAACGAAGAGATGGTGTGTGATACCAAGGCTGCGGATGAACCAAATCGAAATTTTGATGAAGCCAATACTGAAATGACTGATCATTTCCCTAGACTTGTAGCAATTTGTAAGTAGAGACATTTCCCTCCTCGAGTTTTCTCTAGTGTGTCATGTAGTAAAGGCACTGACCTAGCATCCAATCATGCACTTCTTTGAATGCAGCTCCACAGGGAATCTCTCAAGTTGCTTGTGATCGTAAACCAGATCGTTTAGGTGTTGCAGAGCTTTATAACAAGGTGAATATTTCACTGCCAAACATACTTCGACTTCATCTTATTCATAATCTTACAAACTTGCCAGTACAAAGACGATAAAACCACATATTTCTCAGCAAGTTTTCTAAAGATGAAACTTGTATATTTTTTTGTCTGTTCTGCAGATGTGCGAGGTACTCTCTGGAGATGTCCAAGATTCATTAAATGTGAGTCACCCTAGTATGAGAAAGAACATCCTTCCATTGGAAGCGATTTGTCAACAGATGAACCAAATTCTTTCTTCATCACATCAAAATACTCCTAATTTCAAGAGGGAACCGGTTCAAGAAAATAGGGATTCTGAAGCTAGTAAATCTAGTATTCCAGTCCTATCATCTCAAGTAGATAATAGGGTGCTCAATACCGAGAAAGAAGATGACAGTCATCCCAAAAATTCAGAATCTGTATCCAAGAGTGCTAGCAATTGTACAGTTGCAAGCATGGCTGAGAGCAACGAGCACCACAACATTTCTCCTGCAGAAGTTCCAGAGACTAGACCTAGTGGTTTATCAGCCGGAGAAGCTGATGTAGAGATGGTGGATCATAGTGACATTTCCACCACCAATGTTGACAGAAAAGAAGAACTAGGTTCTGAGGCTGTTCGTATAGATGATGATTAAAAGTGAATCTATGTATGCACTTTTGTCTGCTAGCTGCTATAAACTCTTGTAAAAAATGACGGTGACATTTTTCTTACTCCAAGTTGATAAACACTGCTGAGGGAGGAGCCTCTATGTTGTACTCTATTCTCTCTAATATCCCATGTTTTGATGGACATATTATAAAATGAGAATCAGCATAGTCATACTTCAGAGTTCTGGTTTTCTCACAGGTTCTACTGAGTCATTCTCTGTATTATTGCAGTAGAATGAAATTTCATGGTTTTTCAGAGAGTTTTGCTGTGTATTCTTGAATGAAGTCTATTCCTTCAGTTTAATCTGATGAAATCTATTAGTTAGTCTTGTAGCTTCCCTCTTCATTGCGGACACGACATGTGCTTCACCAAAATAGGGAAAAGGGGAAACTGTCTAGGCGAAGTTGCGGATACCTCTTATTCTACTTCTTGTATTGACTTCCTTTTGTTATAGTAGTTAACTTTGGAGATTTACTATGATAATACTACTTTGGTATTTTATTTTTCCTTCAACTATGATTATTTTAAAAAATTTGCAACGCTACAGCAGTCGGCTACGAGAAAGCTGTTTTATTATTATTATTATTTTTTATCATTCTTTTTAAAAAAGAAATTGCTCTTTGAGACCCACGGGTGCTAGATAACACTTTAACATGTGGTACTTGTTTTGTATCTCGAGGGTTACAAGGTCTTTTAGAGACTATTATATTAACATTGTTACATTATCTTGGATTATCTTTGGTCTATGAGAAAAGAGGTAATAATTAATGAATTATAAGATAGGGTTCTTCTCAAAATTTAAAGCAAATGGAGTAAAGGAGTTGCTATATTGTCCATGTCAAGAACGGGTGAGACACCAGATGAGTCCATGAGGTTCGCAAGTGATCAGTTAGTTTTCTTCCCCAAAAAAAATATATCATGAAGATTGATAAATGTAAGAGACCAACCATATATGTAATATATGCAAGCAATGAGTTAGGTGGCCAAGATTGATTGGTCTTGTACTCCATATAATTATATTATATAGCTACCTTAAACTTAGTGAAATAATGAGTGGCATCCTGCAATCGATCAAGCAAATCATTCTTGTGAAGCAACATACTCATCGTTTTGTTAATTATTGATAATCAAGGAACATGCATATTGAACTATCCGCAAGTGCATCCCATGATGAAATACTAAATCTGAACCCTATCCTTATTAAGCAAGTCTTGTATCTATTCCTTTCAATTCTTCAAACAGAAATAAGAGCATGTTTGGCCAGGACAGAGAAGTACATTTTTTTCCCGCTAATGAGAGAACTTTTATTCAACAAAATGATAGACTTATTACATAGAGGTAACTGGGCGCGTAGTCCCAGTTACATATATGTCATGTTCGAGTACAGTCAAAATAAAAGGGGGTGGGTGTAGGAAGATCATGATAGGTCTTCTTTCTTCTGTTTCCGTGCCTTTCCCACAGCAGGCCAGCTTGTCAGCAGCGTTGTTGGCTTCTCTATATATGTGGCCCACCCGCGGCCTCCCCAGTTGCTCCAGTAGATGCCTACAATCACTTAGTAAGTGTGAAAAAACAAGATTATCTGATTCAAGCATTTGGATTAATACATGTGAGTCCGTTTCTACAATCAAAGGAATTAGAGTATTAGTTACTGCCATCATTAGCCCATTGTACAAAGCTAGGAGTTCCATATGTACTGTAGATTGCGCGTAGTTCTGAGACGAAAAACCAATAATCCAATCCCCGTCATGATTTCTGATTATTCCCCCCCTCCCCCTCCCATGTTGTTTAGTGAGTCAAAATCACCATCTATGTTAAGTTTGAAATATCCCGTGGGAGGAGGTGACCATTGAATTATTGTAGCTATTCACTGGGGCTTATTTAGGTGTTGAGCTACTAAGTGGTGGTATTCTAGGGTTTGGAATATTATGTCATGGATGCTGAGAGTTTTTTCAGAGTTCCTGAAGAGTTTTTGATTCCTATTTTTCCAAATAGTCCATAAAATTATAGGCGCTAGGATTTTTAAGGGAAGGCTGTGATTATTAAACGAGAAATATTTTTTGACGTGCATAATTCAAAAAGGGTATTTTCCATGGGGAAGGGAAAATATGGATGTTAAATTTCTCCCATATGGATGTAGCTGAGGGGCATGATGTGAATATGTGTGCTGCTGTTTCAGGAGTGTTTTGGCAGGAAGCACAACTGTCACTAGGAATAATATTTTGATGGGCTAGATTGGTTGTTGTTGGTAGTTTATTATTAACTAGAAGCCAGAGGAAAAATTTGACTTTATTAATAGCTTCTATTTTCCATACCCATTGGGTTAAGAGGTGGAGCGGTGTTGGAGATAAGTTGGAGTGTTTTAGATAGGTTAGATATGATGATTTGGTGGAGAAAGATCCCGAAGTGGTGAATTTCCAGAAGAAGAAATCTTTTTTTGGGTCGGATTGTTGAATGTAGGTGTTGTTGATGAGGAGGCGTAAATGTGGGGGTAATTCCATGAATAGTGTGGTGAGGTCCCATTGGTTATTTGGTAGAAGTATATTGTCAATGGTTAAAGATGATTCCGCTTGTGTGAGTGGACCCTGTATAAATGAGCGGAGTGAATTATTTGAGGTGATCCAGTTGTTTTCCCAAATTCTTATGTTAGTACTTGTTCCACTATTCCACCCTATTCCATGTCTGAAAAGGTTTATGTTTTTGCTAATGCTTTTCCAGATGTAAGAATCAGTAGTTTTCCACTTTAGTTCATTAAGGGATTTGCGGTTTTTTTATTTCTCCTTTAGGATTTTGACCTATAAATGATCAAGATGCGAATAAAAGCGCCATGTTAGGCTAGAAAGTAGGGCTGAATTTTTTGCAGTTGCTTTGGATATACCTAGTCCACCCCAGCTCTTAGGTAATATTGCAGTTTCCCAATTTGTCAGATGGAGTCTTCTTTTTGTATCCGTCGAACCCCAAAGTAAGTTACGCTAGGTACAATCAATTTTATTTATGATATTTTTTGGAAAAGTATTTATTTGCATGACATATTGGGGAATTGTTGCTAGGGTAGATGAATCAAGGTAGTACACCATGCTAGAGATAACATGTTAGCTTTCCAATCTTGAAGCCGACTATTCATGCGATCAATGATATGTTGGTAGTCAACTGATTTTGGGTGTTTGTTTGTAATTGGGAGTCCTAAGTAGTTCACAAATTTAGCGGTTGGAGTGATGTTGAGGAGATTAGTAATTAATTGTTGGGTGTCAATGGGAACAGTTTTTGAAAAAAAGAATTATTGATTTTTCGAAATTAATTTTTTGCCCAGAGGCAGATGAAAGTGCGTTGAAGGTGTTGATAATGGAGATGGAGTTTTGGGCGTCAACTTTGGCGAATAGTACTGATCACGCCCAACTATGTCTTATAAAAAGACAACGCGGACGTTGCAAATATAATCTGAGTATTTCGCCTAGAGTCAAATCCCACAGGGAATTAACCTATCAATTATCGTTGTTAGACTCACTCGATTTTTCGTAATCAACTTCCCAAAGATTATGAATAACAGTTGTTGGTGTTTTACGAACTAATACTGAATGAAAATAATTAAACTAGAAGATAACTATTGCTAGGTTGTAAACAAATGTGAGAAGGATCTAAGGTTATGGTTTCCCCTGTTGATGGAATCACTTCTTGTATATTTCATATAGTTTGGACTAACCGTCTCTATCAATCATGAGCACTATTTTTACCGTAAATCTCTCCCGAGTAATTACGACAATTTACTAAGCGCACTCTCCCGAGTTACGCTAGCTAGCTTTTAGTATAACTCACTTTAGATTGCACCCAAGGTATCGTTATCTCTAATCCAACCTTTACACCCTCGGTTATGGATCCCTCCTATACTTTGGGAGTGGTGTTTTTCAACATCTACCTAAATATGCACTCTCTCCCGAGTAGATACACACTAAATAGGCACAGCTAATTGAGGGCCCTTCAATCAACTACAACATAAACTTAGTTGAACAAATAGAGATTAAAACCAAGCAAACTATATTAATATAACAAGATGTTCATTCTCAGCAGGGTTCACCAAAACCTTAGACTAAATAAGTTAGATACTCATAATTGTACTGAAAGTATCCATAGAAGAATTCATCATCAATGATAAAAATACAAGGAAGAGAGATGAGATTTGATGCCCAATTGCCCTCCTTGCCTCTTGCCTTTGCTTTTCTTGAACAAGACTCTAAACCTTGATGAATCTCTCTTTTGGGCGAGTTGAACCTTATATAGGTTAAGTGGAATTGTCCCAAGATTTCCAATTTTACCCCTGAAAATAACTCGTGCGAACTGGACTAGCGCGCCCGCGCTAGTCGGCGTGCTAGTGGACAAACATTCTGCCTGTCATCGCTGGGCTAGCGCGGTCGCGATAATGAGTGTGCTAAGACTGCGCTAATGGGGTTTCATTCTGTACCTAGCATCTGGACTAGCGCGGCGACGCTAGTGGACGCGTAATCTGCCTCAGCCATTTTCCTCCTTCTTTTCACACGCTAAAAACTCCAAGGGGCCTTTCTCCTTCAATTTGGCTCCAAACACCATCCTAGGTCCTCATAAGCGCACTTTGCTCCTGTGAAGTATAAAATCAACAGTAAGAGACATTTTAACATCATTTAACATTCCTAAGACAATGAAGCATCATTAAGTTTGAGTATAAATCTACACTAACTACGTGAATTTAGCCTATTATCAAGTACTAAGTCATCTGCAAAGAGGAGATGGGAAAGCTTGATAGATATTCTGCCTACGGTAATGGGGTTCCAAAGGTTACTAGAGATTTGAATGTTAATTAATCTTGTAAGGGATTCCATACAGATTATGAAAGGGTAGTGTGATAGTGGATATCCTTGCCTAATTCCACGCGTTGGGTTGAAGGGAGTAAAGGGTTTGCCATTTATTAAAATTGAAATGGAGGAATATGTGACGCAGGACATGATCAGGGAGATTAATATTTTTGGAAAGTTCAGACTGTAGAGGGAAAATCTTATGAAAGACCATTCAAGTCGGTCAAAAGATTTTTCTAGGTCTATTTTTAGCATCATATGGCCTATTATGCTATTATTTTTTGCGAAGGAGTGAATGGCTTCTTGGACGATGATACCGTTGTCATTTGCCCTTCGCCTTGGGATGAAGCTGTAACGACCCGACCTGTCGTTTTGGGCTGTAACGCGTCGTTCAGTGGTTGGAAGTCATGAATAACTTCATTTCAGGTATTAAGACTTGTGCGTATGGTCGGAGTTGAAATTCGGGAAGTTCAGAGTTGAATTGAAAGGAAAATTCTTATTTCGGAAGCCTTAAGTTGAAGAAATTGAGTAAGATTGGAATTCTGAGTAAACGACCTCGGAATCGGGATCCGAAGGTTCCAACAGATTCGTATGATGATTTCGGACTTGGGTGTATGTTCGGATCAGGATTTGGATAACCCGGGAGCGTTTCAGCGTATAAGGTGGAAGTTAGCATTTTTGAAGGAATTTCCTAAGTTTGGCTTGAAGAGAATTTCAGAGATATTGACGTCCGTTTGGGATTCCGAGTCTGGGAATAGCTCCGAATGGTGATTCTGGAGTTGGGAGCGCGGTCGGAAGTGAATTCGGATGTCCGAAGGTCATTTTGAAGCCATTTGGCTAAAGATAGAGAATTGAAGGTTTTTGAAGAATCCGACCGGAAGTGGAAAATTTGAAATCGGGGTCGAAATGTTATTTCGGAAGTTGGAGCAGGTCTGTAATGTCGAATATGACTTGTGTGAAAAATTTGGGGTCAATCGGACGTGATTTGACAGGTTTCGGCATCGGATGTGGAAGTTGAAATTTCTTAAGTCTTAAAGATTTGGATTGGAGAGCGATTCGTCGTTTCAATGTTGTTTGATGTGATTTGAGGCTTCGAACAAGTCCGTGTTATGTTTTGGGACAAGTTGGTGTAATTGGGCGGGGTCCCGGGGGTCCCGGGGGCCTCGGGTGGATCCCGGGTGGTTAACGGATCAAAGTTGAAGTTGGAAAAGAGCTGAAGGCTGCTGGTGTCTGGTGTGACCGCACCTGCGAGGCTTTGGCCGCAGGAGCGGCTTGGAAGCCGCAGGTGCGAGGTATGGCTGGCTGGGCTGAGGACCGCAGGTGCGAGGTTATTTCCGCACCTGCGAAGGCGCAGATGCGGACGAAGGGTCGCAGGTGCGAGATTTTGTTGGGATGAGTTAGAGCCGCACTTGTGATGGAATTTCCGCAGGTGCGGAGCCACGGGTGCGGGTATTGGACCGCAGGTGCGAAAATGGCCTGGGCAGAATGTTTTAAAACGGGATTTTGGCATTTCTCTCTCATTTTTCAATGGCTATGGACGATTTTGGACAGCTTCAAAGGGGATTTTCATCAAGCATCAAGAGGTAAGTGATTCCTTCTCATTCCAAGTTAAATACAAGGTTTATGCATGGATTAAACATGAGAAATTGTGGGAAAATTAGGATTTTTGAAGAAAAACCTAGAAATTTGGAAACTTGGATTTTAGCCACGAATTGAGCATGAATATTTGAGTAAATTGTATATTTGTGTAAGTAAACCTATGGGTAGGATATATCTTCGAGAAGTTTCGAAATCCGGGCACGTGGGCCCGAGGGCATTTTGGTCAATTCACTGAGCGGAGTGAGAAATTATATAATCTGATTTTTAGCTAATATTAGAGTATATTTTCATTGGTTTGTCGCTGTTTGGATAGTTTGGGGGCGTTGTGCATCCATTGGAGTCGTCGGAAGGGCTTGGAAGTCGTTTACGGAAATTTTGGAGCAATGTAAGTCTCCTTTCTAACTTTGTGAGGGGGAATTGTCCCCCTAGGTGAACTAAGTAAACATATTTGCGAGGGCTACGTACGTACGAGGTGACGGGAGTCCGTGCGTAGCTACTGTTATGCCATGTCCGGGTAGTCTAGGACCCACTAGCATGCTTTACGTGTTGTACATGTGATCCTGTCATAATAATAGGCTGAAAATGCTATTGAATCGATAATTTAATTTCTTAAAAAGGCTGGAGTATACTTTTCTCAATTATTTGGAAAGAGGATTGAATTTCCCTGTGGATTATTATGTTCCTGACAAGGGCATATTATTGAATATTGTTAAACTTGGCAAACTAATTTTTAGAAAATGTATTCCGAATACTATCTTCATGTCTAACTAAAGAGATTTTTATCACTTCTTTGAGAAACTGATATCCATGATAAAAATATGGATTACCTTTATGTGAATACGTGTACGTATGAGCACCTGAGTCGCAGGTATGATTCGCGAGCAGGCTAGCCGTATTATTATTATTATGTTGACCGCGTCGCATGATCGATTCGCGAGCGGGGAAAATAGATGCATCTATGGTTCGGGCCGTTCGACCCTTTGGCAGTGCACAATTTATTATTGTTGGTCCGCACCGTTCGACCCTCAACATATTTGTTGCGCATGATAAATACTGCGTATTATCCTATGATTTATACAAGTTTAATGGCCTATGTATATCTTGAATTTGCCAATTTAAAAGAAAGAAGATTTCTGTGGAAAAATGGGGAACGAATTGATATCTATCGATGTTTTCGAATATCTGGTTATTTGATTAATTGATTATGATACTCATGCTTAGCCTATCACTTAGGTTATACTAGACTGACTTATAGCAAGTGTCAATTCGACCTCTCATCACTACCTCTCTGAGGTTAGGCGGGATACTTACTGGGTACACGTTGTTTTCGTACTCATACTACACTAGATGTGCATTTTTGTTGCACAGGTACGCCCTTAGCGGTGGTTGATTTGGAGACTTAGACGTGCTGCATTATCCGGAGGCGTCTCGCAGACGGAGTCTCCCTCTATGTATTGTATTTTATTTTAAACTCCTTGTCCAATTTGTATTTCGGACAAGTTTTGTAGTATTTGTATAAACTCTTAGAATCTGCTCATGCACTTGTGACACCGGGTTCTGGGAAATGTATTTGGGTTGTGTTTTACATAAATGAACTGTTGCTTTTCCAACGAAATGAATTTCTATCTAGATGTTATGTATTAAATAATAAAAGTAACGATTTCGAAAATGCTAAAATAGGAATTTTACTTCTATTAATAAATGATTGGCTTGCCTGGCAGTGGTATCCGGCACCATCACGACCTTATGGATTTTGGGTCGTGACAGAAGCTACATTGGTTAGGGATAATGATCTTATTAAGCAGGGGTCTTATATGGTGGACAACTATCTTTGTAATAGTTTTGTAGATAGTATTACAAAGGCTTATGGGTCGATATTGGGTAATTTTTTCAGGATTTTTAACTTTAGGGATTAAGACTATGTTAGTAGTATTAATAGCCGGAGGAATGATACATGTTGTGAAGGCATACATTCAAATTTTTATTACGGCATTGCTAGTTTGTTGCCAAAATTTTTGGAAAAAAATGGGGTTAAGTCCATCAGGACCTAGTGCCTTAAGAGGTTTGAAAGAGTCAATGACTTTTTAAATTTCAAGTGTGGAAAGAGGTTTTGTGAGGAGATTCTGTTCATTTCTAGTGATTGATTGATGGTCTATTGGGATGAATTTTTTCTCACTGATGGTGAGTTCCATGGTGTAAGTTTTTTTGAAATGGTTGAGAATGGTGTTTTGGATTGCTTCTTTTTCAAGTATCCAATTGCCAACGGTGTCAGTTAGGCCTAGTATCCTATTTCGTCGTTTCCTATGAATTGTGGATGTGTGAAATTTTTTGGTGTTAGCGTCCCCTTCATTTAACCAATGAATTCTAGATTTTAGTTTTCAAAAATCTTCTTCTTGTTGGAATATGTTATTGTAATCAACAATGAGATTTGTCTCAAGGTTATAATGGAACGATTTTTTAGTAAGAGGGTTCATTCGTTGAAGACCATCAATTCTAGCTGTTATTTTTCTTTTCTTTTTTAGCAAAAATGTTTCCAAAGGAAGATAGGTTCCAACGCCGAGCATTTTCTTTGAAGTTTTCAACAACATTGGTATACTCTATATCAGGCTGCCAACAGTTGTCCACTAAATATTTGAAATCAGGGTGGCGAAGCCACATAGTTTCGAACCTGAAAGAGTTGGCAGGTTTTTGATATTGGCGTGTGAGGTTTAGGAGTAGTGGACAGTGATATGAGTAGGTAAGGGGGAGGTGTGTAACATTGGAGTCTTGATAAATTTCATGCTACACAGGGTTACTCATGAATCTGTCTAATCTTTCTTGTATGGGGGAGTTAGAGTTTGTAGAGTTTAGTTTGTTAGTCCATGTGTAACGAGGCCCAGTGAAGCCTAGGTCGATCATATTCATATGGTTTATGCAATTAGTAAAAGCAGCTACTCTATTATTTTTGATGGGGTTACCTCCTATTTTTTCAGATGCGTTAGTTACCTCGTTGAATCACCACAAGTTAACCACGACAAATTAATGATATCAACCATTTCTTTGAGGTTATTAAACATGATATTTTTGTATCTAATGTTGTTTCTAGCATATATGACCGAAATAATCCATGGTGGTGAAGATACACTTACTATTACTGTGGCATGTATTTCCTGCTTAGTGAGGACTCAACGGTAACCTCGTGGTTGTTCCACAGTAAAGCAATCCCTCCTGAAAAACCTGAAGCGGGTACCTGTAATAAATCTGTGAAAGGCCAACGATGAAGTAACTTGTCATGATCAGTCATTCTTGTTTCTGTTAGTGCAAGAACAAATGGGTTGTTTACAGCAAGTATGGCGTCCAAATTGCGCTTGAAGGCGGGGTTGTTGGCACCCCTACAATTCCATAACAATATCTTCATTTGAGGGTTGGTCGTTTGGTTTGTTCCCTGGCCTAGAGTGAGGTCTAGGTTTGTTGAAGTTGCCGGACAGAGTGTCAGAAAATATTATTGCATGGGGGACCAAGCACATGAGCGTATGTTGATCGAAACTTTCCGCATGTTTAGGGGTGTTTTGATCAAGATTTTTTCTTCGGCACTTTCTAGAAATGTCAGTGTCAGACATTCCTCTGTGAGGAAAATAGGTTCCATCACGTGTTCTTGGATGTTCGACTGATCATCCTCTAATGCTGGGACCGTCGGGGTGGGGAATTTGCTGTGGTTGAATCCAATGAGTGAGTAGGTTCCGTCTCCGGTACTAGTTGGTCCATGGAGAAGTTTTGGAGTTGAGCTGGTGTGACCAGTGTGTGTAGTGTTTGAAGAATTTGGTTTAGTGACAAGTTTGCGAAGTTGTTCAATGGGAGTGATAACAAGTTCGAGTTGAGAAATGTTTGGATCATAGTTGGTTGCATCATCATGTTTTCGAGTGATAAATTATTGTCTTGTTGGTCTGGTTGGTTGAGGAGGATCGACTGATATGATGGGAGTAGCTCTGGATTGTTCATCATGGTTTGGTATGGTTGGAAATTTTTTGGAGTGGTTATTGGGAAGGGTGTGAAGTCCGTTTGAAGTGGGTTGGTGTTCCAGTTGGTGAAAGGAGGTTGAAGGCTGTAAGGGCCCATATTGAATATTGGTTGAGTTTGGTTGTAGGTGAAAGGTTGGAAAGGATTGTGGAAGGGTGCTATGTTGTTTGTCCCCATTGGGTTTAGTTGTTACATGCATGGAGGTATGTGAGTTTGCATGGGATTGGGGGGGGGGGTGGTGTTTCACGTTGATGTTTGAGGTTTGTGTTGGGTAGTTGATCGAGGGGGAGAGGGTTGATGGGCGAGTTGTTTGTGATCGGAGTCTTGGTGGAACGTTGGAATTGGTGTGCTTCGAACGTGGCATGTTGAACGGAGGTTGACGGATTGATTTGTAGTTGCTGGGAAGAAGAAGGTTGCGAGGAGTTGGAGATAGAGGTCATTTGATTTATAGCAGATTGAGAAGGAGAAGTGTTGTTAGTTTTAGGTACTTTAGGGGGTGTCACTTCAATGTTGAGTGATGAAGAATTGAATGTGAAGTAGGGTGTAGGAGTAGTGTTACTATTTGGAGAGGGATTTGAGTTTGTACTTTGGATGTTCTTTCCTGACAAGGATTTAATAATTGCCTTTACTGAGCCTTGGGGTGGAGTTTCATGTGTGTTAATAATGGTTTGTGTTATTTGGTTAGTATACATAATTGTTTGTGTTGTAGAAGTGTGCGTATTGGACTGTGGAAGTTTTGTTGGCAGTTTGTTGAGGGAATTTTGTGAAGGGTCTTGGGTTTTTTTTCCGGCGTTGTTTGAATTGTCATTAGGGTCAGAAGTTTGTAAGGATGTTTGTGCGTGAGTATTGTGGGATGAGGATTTTTTTGGGATGTAAACTTGTGTAGGAGGTGATGTTGTACTTGTATTTGGATATGGTGGAGGAGTTGGTTGGAGGATAGTTAACTAGTTTGGTTAGATTGTGAGTATTAGTTAACTGTCGGGTGTAGGTAGGCTTATTAGGTAATTGAGGTATAGTACTTGTAGTTGGTATTATAGGTGTACTGGATGATTTTGGAGATTTTGGTATAGTTTGGCTAATGGTAGGAGAAATACTAGGGTTTAATGACTCCTGGGCAATGCATTTACTTCCCAGGTGTGGTGACGTGTTTTGAGGTGTTTTTTTTTGTTGGGTGATATTTGCATGGGGGAAGTCAGTGTGCATGTCTTGTGCTATTGACGTTGGTGAAGGGGTGTCAAGGGAAAAATTGGTAGTTGCTAATGTGGAGAAGGTGTTTTGTGTAGAGGTATTGTAAAATTGTTTAGTAATGGGGTTGTGAGGATTTGTTTTCTTATTGGTTTTTTTTGGAAAGATCACTGTTGACCAAGGGCCGTCCGAAATTGTAATATCATTATCGTAGTAGTTTTTTTCTTTTTCATTTTTTCCTGTTTCTTTTTTTTTCTTTCTGTTTTTTCTTTTTCTTCTGTTTTTTATTTTTCTTCTTTTCCCTTTCCTTTTTTACATCTGTTTTTTCATGTTCCATTGTATTGGAGGAAGAAGGTGTACCTGATTCTGATGATACATTTTTCATGCAGTGGTATAGTGTGAGGCCAAGGCATTCTAACGATCCGGTATGTCGTTACGTAGAACCTGCATTATAATTACTGTTATTGAAATGCTATATGTTGGTTATACTGTATTTGATGTGTTAGAATGGGTAGGCTTGAAATCGAAGTGATTATAATGAGAATTTAGCCACTTAGTCTTTAAAAATAACTTTGAAGTTGGAAAAGTCAACTGAGAGTTGACTTATTAGTAAACGACCTCGAAATGCGGATTTTATGGCTCGGATAGCTTCGTTGGGTGATTTGGGACTTAGGAGTGTGTTCAGAATAATTTTGTGATGTCCGGTGTAGAATTAGGCTTGAATTAGCGAAAGTTAGTTTTTGGCGATTTCCGGTTGGCAGTGGAAAATAGGCTATCGGGGTCGGAATGGAATTCCGATGGTTGGAACAGGTTCGTAATGTTATTTTGGATATGTCTGCAAAATTTCAGGTCAATCGGAGTTGTTTTGGATAGTTTCGGCTTCGTTGGTGGATTTTAGAAAATTTCAAAATTCTTAGGCTTGAATCCAGGTGTTTTGATGTTAGTTTTGGTGTTCCGGGGGTGCAACTAAGTTTGAATGATCATATGTGATATGTTGGTATATTTGGTTGGGGTCCCGAGGGGCTCGGGATTGATTTCGGGTGATTAACAGACTCATTTGGACTTAAAAACATTGTTGATTTTCTAGTTTTTGGGCAGGAGGGATTTGTGCATCGCGATCGCATGGCAAGGGCCGCGATCGCGTAGAGTACTCTGAGGGTCAGGCAAATTTATGCATCGCGATCGCGTGTATAGGAGTGCGATCGCGTAGGTTTGGAAGAATGGGAAGTGCGACGTGACCTAGTCCGCGATCGTGTAGAGTTAGCCAGGCGCGTGGGAGAAGGGTCAGTTGGTCATCGCGACCACGTGTGAGGGTATGCGATCGCGTGGAGTAGGGAACCAAAGGATCGCGATCACGTGGGCTAATCCACGATCGCAGAGAGTAAAATGGGAGGCAGTGAAATTGGCCTTCGCGATCGCGAGGGGTTTTCCACGATCGCGGTTAAGGAAATAACTGGACATTATTAAATAAACCCTTCCGCGACCTAAACCCTTTTTACACCATTTGTGTACGGATAAAGAGCTCTTGAGGCGATTTTTGAAGAGGGAAATCAGTGATATTCGTAGAGGTAAGTATTTTTGACCTTAAAACTCGTTTATGGGTGATTATAGAACATAATCTCAGTATTAAATTCATGGAAATCAGTAGAAAAAGGTGGGTTTAGGGCTTGAGATTATGAGACCTTTAGGGGTCGATTTGAGGGGTCAAACGAACTCCGAGTTTGGTGTTCTTTATATGTACGGACTCGTGAGAGGACGAAGAACATTTTGGTATAAAAATTTCTGATTTTCGGAACACGGGTTCGAGGGTCGGGTTTTGACCGAATTTGGATTTTTGAGCTAAATTCGATATTTTTCAATTGGAATTTATTCCTTGAGCATAATTTGATGATAAA
Organism: Nicotiana undulata; assembly: GCA_005239495.1. Lineage (NCBI taxonomy): Eukaryota > Viridiplantae > Streptophyta > Magnoliopsida > Solanales > Solanaceae > Nicotiana > Nicotiana undulata. The sequence continues at coordinate 29,675 of MDKH01115396.1, forward strand.
AATCTGAACTTGGTAGATTTGGAGCATCCGGAAGTTGATTCGAAAGGCAAACGCATTGCAAAGTAATTTCGAGCTAGTTTGAGGTAAGTAATGTCTTTAAATCCTGTTCTGAGGGTATGAAACCCCGAACTATGCACCCTTTCACGGGTTTTGAAATGCAAAGGTTGAAACTATGGAGATATATTCCTTACTTAGGCGACTATTGAGTTGCGAAACCGATTTTTTAGCCTATGCTTAATTGTATATATATATATATATATATTTGATATGAATTGGGCTGTAAGCCATGTTTGGGGCCTAGTGCCGATCTGTTTACCCCTTGGGGGATGTTTGTACTATTTTCCTCACTGATATGTTATGATTTTACAGTCAGTTCTTCCTGTGAGATTATTTTGACACTCAGAGTATTTTGATACTATTTCTTGAAAATGAAACACTGTTTTTGGGTCGAGAACCCCGTGTATTTATGGCCTGAAGGGCAAATTGAGAGTGTCTCACTGAGTGAGGCTTTCAAGCCTATGTTGTGAGGATATGAGGGAGGCTTTCAGGCCTATGTTGTTAGGATATGAGGGAGACTTTCAGGCCTATGTTGTGAGGATATGAGGGAGGCTTTCAAGCCTATGTTGTGAGGATATGAGGGAGGCTTTCAGGCCTATGTTGTGAGGATATGAGGGAGTCTTTCAAACCTATGTTGTGAGGATATGAGGGAGTCTTTCAGACCTATGTTGTGAGGATATGAGGGAGGCTTTCATGCCTATGTTGTGAGGATATGAGGGAGGCTTTCAGGCCTATGTTGTGAGTGATTTATGCCATGATGTGGCTTGTTATAACACTGGGGCTGTAGGAGCCCCTCCGGAGTCGGTATACACCCCCAGTGAGCGCAGGTACCTACTGAGTGATGATGATTGCCTGCGAGGCTGACACTGAGTGATTGTGAGGATGCCTGATGGGCTGATAAAGAGTGATTGTGAGAATGCCTGATGGGCAATAGTTACGAGAAATGATTTTGGGCCCGAGGGGCAGTTTTATGAAAATGATTTTTACCGAGTTTTTGAACTATAAACCACTTGTTTTCAAACTGGTTCTTATTGAGGATTTTACTGAGATGTATTGATATTATACTTGTTTCAAAGGATTTTCTAGCAGTTGGTTTTCAAACTTATGTAATTGCAGTATACTTTTGGAGACGTGATGTTTTACTGTTTTTGTGAATTGGTGTATCTGTACCGTGTGTTTTATAATTCTCAGACTATGATTTATTTTCATTACTACTGAGTTGGCGTACTCATAAAGACTCCCTATGCCTCTGTGCACAGATCCAGGTACCGATTGAGAGCAGTAACTGCCTTGTTCGTTTGCAGCAGTTCACAGGATTTTGAGGTAGCTGTCCAATGTCCACATCTTCTCCATTTTCCTTCCTTGATTAGTATTAGAAATTGATTCATAGACATTTATTATGACATTATCAGAGTTAGATTTATTTCTTTTTAGATGCTCATGATCATTGACTCCAGTCTTGGGAGGTTTTGTTTAGGTTTTGTTTAGACTATTATTGGGGCGCCAAGACTTAATAAAATTAATTATTACTCTGTTTGCTGTTTACCATTGTATGGTGAATTATTATAAAAAAACCAATGCGTAGTAAAGTGATGGTTGGCTAGACTAGTTCCAGATAGGCGCCATCATGACCTGTTAGGATTTGGGGTCGTGACAGGCATCCACAACTTTGGCATAATGGAGTTGTACTCTCGTAGTGAATTTTCTGAAGGTGACTTCCAATGAGGATGTCCCTGGGTACCGGCTTGCCGAGTTGAACTAGTATGCAAAGTCGTGCATAGCGGCCTCTGCTAGTATTACTTGTACAACTGTCAATTTTTAAAGTAGTTTCAATTTTGCATCCAATTTTTCGTAAGATAGATGAGTCATAATATTTAGTAGGTAATTTAGGCAGTCGAAGCCAAATTGTAGAGTAAGGCATTTGGTATTCTGTAGGATTGAACTTTGGTTCCCATTTTCTAACGGATAGGAATTGACAGCCTATGAACCAAGGACCTTTGTTTAGAATTTTTGTAGTTCTCTGGAGATTTAAACTTAATGAGGTAGTAGTCTTCACCAAGATCTATTAAATTTAAGTCTTCATTGAGGTTCCAAAGAGACTTAAGTTTGTTTCTAAGAAGCATGAAACCTATTCTTTTTCCAAGAAGTTTAACTATAAGTGCATGCTGCCAAGGTTCATAAAGCCTTATTTTTTCTGTGGAGGAGATTGGGATGAAGAAAAGAGTGATTTGAAGGATTATCATGTTCATCATGTAAGTTGAAATTAGAGAAATCTTGTTGAATTGAATCAATTAGAATAAAGCAATTATCTTTTAGAAGTTTGTCTCGGAAGCTTACTTTATTTTCCGTTGGATGGTCGTAATTGTTGGTGCTTCTATTGAGAAGATCTTCTTCTTGTTTAGTCAAGGGGGCGTCAGATGAGTCCATTGATGTTGTTGTAGAGTAGTTGAAGATGGTTGTTATTTCCTCTCTGTAGATGTTTAGAGAGAAGGAGGAGCTTTTTTTCCTACAAGCATCTTGAAGGTATAGAAGTACTTTTGGCAATAAGTAAAAACAGTTTTTCTAGTTTTGGGAAGAAGTAGAAAATTCTAGCTTCTTCCAAGAAGCAGAAGCAAAAACAGAAAACTAATTTATTTAAGACAAAACAATCCTCACTATAAATATATATTTTTCAAATTATTCTTTATTGGTTTAAGTTTTTGTTTTATTTCTATTTTTTGTCATTCTTTCAAATATAAAGATATCATATAATCATATTGTAGCTTTCCAAAAATTTTATTGACTTTTTTTTATTTTATGATTTTTTCTTTGTGTAATATCTTGTAACTTTCCAAATTATCTTCATCTTTTCTCACGCTAGAGCAAATTTTCTACGTCCTTCTTTGGATTATAAATTCTCTTCTTACAAATAATCATTTATAATTTCTTCTCTTATAGGCTAATTTCCCGATCTTTAAAACTGTTATCAAATATAATTTGTGAAAATTACCTACAAATAGGTAATAAATTTATAATTGCATCGCTAATCTATATATTATTAAAAGAAAAAAAAAAGCATCCACACTAAGCTAAATGGCAGCCTCACAATATGCCACTTGACAGTTCAAGACAAAGTTAGTTAGGTTAGGTAATAATTAGTTTCTTTTTGAATTTAAATTTAAAAATAGTTAAATTATGCATTATGTGTTGTTAATAATTAATTACTCTTTTTGAATTTGAATTTAAACATACTTAACTATTATTTGTTTACGAAAATAATAATTTTTTATATATTTAAAATTATTTCTATTTTACGCTCAATGCCATATTTCAAGTTTGACACTCAGAATTATCTTGTTACAACTACCATAGTTATAAATTTTAGATGAAATTCTTCTACTGATAAGGAATTCAACTATTATGCTAATGAAGACATTATTGTAGATATTGAGGAAGGAAATGGGCCTTCTGGTATTCCTTTAGAAATACAAGGCAAGTTTTCTACTAATATAGAGGCATTGTGTGATAGAATTAAAGATGAAATTATTAAAAATTATTATCATGTGTGAGTGACGTTGCTTATTATTTCGTGATTGATTATCAATACATAGTAATTTATGGAATAGACTTCTAATTCATACCGAATGATGTATTTTGATTATTCAAATCATCATATAACAATAAGTAATTATACTAGATAATATTATATGCTTTGATGTTATTATATATGTTATATTGATTTAAATATTTAATATGTATGTTTACTTCATATTTTATATTTTAATAAAATAAAATATAAAATAATAAAAGTCTTTTACGATAATTATTTAAGTTCATTTTTCTCTGTAAAATAATTATAAGACCTTGATACTATCCTTTTTGGTAATTTAACACTCAAAAGTACTTTTTAGAAAGATCGGCCAAACACAATTTGTTTACCAAATGTTGCAAAAAGTACTTCTTAAATAAATTGGCCAAACACAAATTATTATTTTTCAGAAGTACTTTTGGATAAAGCACTTCTGAAAAAATGTACTTTTCAAAATAAGCAGTTTTTGGCAGCTTGGCCAAACAGGCTCTAAGTTGTGATACATACATACATCAATATAAAGGCCAAATATATCGGCAACCCCTTAAAGTTGTCCTCACTTTTCACTTGCACACTTTATCTTAAATCTGTTTCATTTGAACCCTTCAACCATATCTCATATGTGCCATTTAGACACAAAATTAATAGACAGTCAAAAATAAAATATGCGTGTAATTCACACACCAAAGTGATGAATATGACAAGGACACATGAATTTAACTTAAATAAATTTAAATAAAATAAAAAACGAACCAGACCCCCACCCCTTCGTCGTCTTCTCCGATGACCCCCCTCCTTCTGTCATCTTCCCAACGACCCCAACCCTCCTCCTTCCCCCCACTTTGTCTTCGCAAAACTCTCCAATTTGTGAACGACGAAGCAAAACACATACAAAATGAGAGTGGTGACAATAAGATGGATCAACAATTTGTGAACGATGAAGCAACTTTTCTAAAATAAATCGATAAAGGATTCACTGATTTGAACCTCATCAACGATGACCGTTTTATCGCAATCCGAGCTTCACAGAGCATTCCAGTCTCTCCGCCACATAGAGGCTCATTTCGGCGTTGACGTTGCAGCCTCGCCGAAGAAACTTGTCACGACCCGTTTTACCCTCCGAACGGTCTCGCGATGGCACCTAGTCTCTACGACTAGGTAAGCCTAACAATCTCTCAAGTAAGACGGAACAGAAATAGAAACAGTAAAGAAACAATAATACTAAGAGCTAGCCGCTCGGCTGCTATAACTTTTACTTTTCCCAAAACCCGGAATATCACAATCACAAGCTTTCCACAAGTAAGCTCTATACAACGAAAATAAGAAATGTATATCTGGCTATCTACTAAGTCTGTGATGGAGTAGACGGGGACACGTGGGATTCTGCGGACACGACAGAATTACCTCGCCGTCTCCAAGAATGCTTCCTGGGTACTCCTAGCCGAAACGCTATGTACCGGTACCTGGATATGCACATGGGGAAAACATGCGCAGGAAAGGGTGTGAGTACTCCACATTCGGTACTCAGTAAGTTCCAAGCCTAACCCCAGTCAAGTAGTGACGAGGTCAGGTTGCGGCTCTACTGAGTTTGCAAAAATAAACAGATATAATTAACAGTTAAGTAAGGCAGTAATAATTAACGGAAAGTAAAGTGAACCGGAAGGAACGAATGTAATAAATCTGAGTTCCGCATAGCATATGAATCAGTAGATAGTCGTGCAATGCAATACAAGGGAAAGTCTCAAGTCTCAGCCCGCAGTCCCAACGTAAATATGCAATGCAATGCAAGGGAAAGTCTCAGGTCATAGCCCGCAGTCCCAATGTAAATATGCAATGCAATGCGAGGGAAAGTCTCAGGTCATAGCCCTCAGTCCCAATGTAAATATGCAATGCAATGCGAGGGAAAGTCTCAGGTCATAGCCCGCAGTCCCAATGTAAATATGCAATGCAATGCGATACGTATTTCGGATATAGTGTAGTTCAAAAGTCTAGGAAAATAGTTGGAAAATATAGAATAAAGTACTTAGACCAGTTTCAAATAATAGTGACGAGTGGAAAACCAGGTACAATTGTTTGACTTGATAAAGTCTTAAGTCACTACTAAGTAAACCAATAACAGGAATAATAGGAATTGAAGATGAAGTATGTCATAGAAGGAAACAATGGAATTAATGAAAATATCCCGTGCACGTACTCGTTACCTCACGTACACGGGGTTTTTATATCAAAAATCAGTTATAAATACCTAAGGGAAATTCCCCAACACAGAATTAGGCAAGCCACTTACCTCGACTGTGCTAATCAACCAATAATCACGCTCTTGTCACGAGTATCCAACTCCGGGTGACCCAAATCTATTCAATTCGATTGCATAATGTAAATATCATTTCAAGAATTCAAACTAACTAATTAATTCGGAATTAATACGCGAAATTAGAAAAATTGACTAAAACTCCCCTCCTCTTGGATTCAGATAAAATTTACGTTTTCCGAACCCTTATTCACTCACGAGTCTAACCATATGAAAAAATCTCAAATCGGGGGTCAAATACCCAATCAAAAACTCAAAATTTGATCTAAGAAGTTTCTTCTAATTTTCCCCAAATTTCTACTCAATAATCTCGAATTTAAGGGTGGAATTAACGATTAGGATCATGGAAATTAACCTATGCTGGTTAGAAATCACTTACCTAAAATTCCCAGGTGAAAAGTCCCTCAGAGATCGCCTCTCCCGATCTCCCACAATTCAAAAATGGTGAAATAAGCCTTAAACCCTCGAGATGGGTTTAATAATCTGCCCAAATATTTCCTTCTCTGCGATCGCGGAAAACCCTCTGCGATCGCGGAGAGTAAAACCCCACGCGCCCCAAACTACCTTATACGAACGCGGTTGAGGGTCTGCGATCACGGACCTTCAGGGGATAGACTAATGCGATCGCGTCCGTACTCCTGCGATCGCGCAGAGTAACCATTCGACTTCCCTCAGACCTTGGGAAAACACTATGTGATCGCGACCTGCAACATGCGATCGCGGAGACCAACTTTTCAATGAACTGCGATCGCGGACCATATCGTGCGATCGCAGATAACAAACTCCAGGTATCCATCACTTACCCTCTGCGATCGCGGATAATACCTTGCGATCGTAGTGAACAAGGAACTGCTGGTGTAAAACCAGCAAAAACAGCTGAAGACTTAGGCCAAAATATACCCGTTAAACACCCGAAACATACCCGAAGCCCCCGAGACCTCAACCAAAACCACCACCCGACCCTAATACCTCATTCAAACTTGGCCGGGCCTTAAAAACACGTCTCATAACATCAAAATCATCAAATATGCATAGATTCAAGCCTAAGAACTTAGGAATTTTCAAGAATTCACATTCGACGCCGAAACACGTCAAAACTCGTCCGAATGACCTCAAATTTTGCACACAAGTCATAAATGACATTCCGGACCTGCTATCGCTTTCAGAATTCCATTCCGAGTCCAATATCAAAATCTCACCTATCGGCTGAAATCGCCGAAATTCTAACTTTCGCCAATTCAAGCCTAAATCTACAACTGACCTTGAAAACACATTCCGAACACGCTCCTAACCCCGGAATAACTCAACGGAGCTAACGGAGTCAACGGAATTCCATTCCGAATCCGTCGTCATACATATCTAGCTACGGTCCGATTTCTAAAGCTGAAATTCACATTAAAGGATTATGTGTCCTAAATCACTCCAAATTTCACCACTCAAGGCTCCGACAAGTTCCATTAACATAATAAGGCATGTGAGAAGTAGTTATTAGGGGATCGGGGCGCTAACTCTCAAAACGACCGACCGGGTCATTGCATTCTCCCCCTCTTAAGAAAATCGATCGTCCTCGAACGAGTATAGAAACATACCTGAAGCTGTGAAAAGATGAGGGTACTGACTCCGCATGTCTTGCTCGGTCTCCCAAGTCGCCTCCTCGACCGGTTGACCCCTCCACTGAACTTTGACTGAGGCAATATTCTTCGACCTGAGCTTTCTGACCTGCCTGTCCAAAATGGCCACAGGCTCCTCAATTGGACTGAGCTAAAATCCAAAACATGAGTGGGATCACCGTGATACTTTCGGAGCATGGAAACGTGGAATACCGGAGGCAAGGCCAGCTCATAAGCAACCTCCCCAACCCGCTGCAACACCTCAAAAGGGCCAATGAACCTCGGGCTCAGCTTACCCTTCTTCCTAAATCTCATGACGCCCTTCATTGGCGACACCCGAAGCAAAACCCGATCACCAGCCATAAATGCCAAGTCACGAACCCTCCGGTCCGCATAACTCTTCTGTCTGGACTGAGCTGTGCGAAGTCTCTCTTGAATCACCTTCATCTTGTCCAGGGCGTCCTGAACCAAGTCTGTACCCAACAATCGGGCCTCGCCCGACTCAAACCATCCCACTGGAGACCTGCACCGCCTACCATACAAAGCCTCGAACGGTGCCATCTGAATGCTGGACTGGTAACTGTTGTTATAAGCAAACTCTGCAAGAGGCAAGTATCTATCCCAAGACCCTCCAAAATCCATCACACAAGCACAGAGCATATCCTCCAGAATATGAATCGTGCGCTCGGACTGCCCGTCCATCTGAGGGTGAAATGCTGTACTGAGATCAATCTAGGTACCCAACTCACTATGCAACTTTCTCCAGAAGTGCGAGGTGAACTGAGGACCTCGATCTGATATAATAGATACCGGTACACCGTGCAACCGGACTATCTCCCAAATGTAGATTTGGGCCAACCTCTCAGAAGAATATGTAGTCAACACTGGAATGAAGTGGGCTGATTTGGTCAGCCGGTCCACAATCACCCAAATAGCATCATGCTTCCCCAAAGTACGAGGAAGTACAACCACAAAGTCCATGGTGATTCTCTCCCACTTCCACTCGGAAGCCTAATCTGCTGAAGTAATCCTCCCGGTCTCTGATGCTCACACTTGACCTGCTGACAATTGAGGCATCTGGCTACGAACTCCACTATATCCTTCTTCATCCTCCGCCACCAATAATGCTGTCTCAGATCCTGGTACATCTTCGCGGTACCGGGATGAATGGAGTACCGCGAGCTATGGGCCTCCTCAAGAATCAACTCCCGAAGTCCATCGACATCGGGCACACAAATACGGTCCTGCAGCCTCAACACACCATCATCACCTATGGTCATATCCCTGACACCATCCCGCTGAACTCTATCCCGAAGAGCTCGAAGGTTGGGATCATCATACTGGCGCTCCCGAATGCGGCCATAAAGAGAAGATTGAGCAACAACACAAACCAATACCCGGTGAGGCTCAGAAAGATCCAGTCTCACAAACTGATTGGCTAAGGACTGAGCATCCAAGGCTAAGGGCCTCTCAATTGTACGAAGGTATGCCAAACTACCCAAACTCTCCGCCCGGTGACTCAAGGCGTCGGCCACCATATTGGCCTTCCCCGGGTGGTATAATTTAGTGATATCATAATCCTTGAGTAATTCCAACCACCGGTGCTGGTGCAAATTAAGATCCTTCTGCCTGAGTATGTGCTGCAAACTCCGGTGATCCGTGAATATCTCACAGGGAACACCATATAAATAATGATGCCATATCGTCAGGGCGTGAACAATCGCTGCCAACTCAAGATCATGCACATGGTAGTTCTTCTCGTGCACCTTCAACTATCTGGACGCGTAGGCAATCACCCTACTGTCCTGCATCAACACTACTCCTATGCCAATCCTCGAAGCGTCACAATAGACTGTATAGGACCCCGAACCTGTGGGTAATATTAACACTGGAGCTGTAGTCAGGGCTGTATTGAGCTTCTGAAAGCTCTCCTCACACTCCCCAGTCCATATAAAAGGTACACCCTTCTTGGTCAATCTAGTCATGGGTGCTGAAATGGATGAAAATCCCTCCACAAAACGGCGATAATACCCGACCAAACCGAGGAAACTGTGAATCTCAGTAGCTGAAGACGGTCTAGGCCAACTCTGCACTGCCTCCACCTTTTTCGGATCTACCTTGATCCCATCCGAAGATACCACATGGCCTAAGAATGCCACAGAATCAAGCCAAAATTCACACTTAGAGAATTTGGCATACAACTTCTTCTCTCTCAAGGTCTGAAGCATGGTCCTCAAGTGCTGCTCATGGTCCTCCCGGGACTGAGAATATACCAGGATGTCGTCAATGAATATGATGAAAAAAGTATCAAGATACGTCCAAAATACGCTGTGCATCAGGTGCATGAAGGATGCTGGGGAATTGGTCAGCCCAAATGACATAACAAGGAACTCATAGTGGCCATATCTGGTCATGAATGCAGTCTTCGGGATATCCGGCTCCCAAATCTTCAAGTGATGATAACCCGAACAAAGATCAATCTTGGAGAACACCCTAGCACCATGTAACTGGCCGAATAAATCATCAATGCGGGGCAATGGGTACCTGTTATTCACTGTCACCTTATTCAGCTGCCGGTAGTCGATACACATACGCATCGAACCATCCTTTTTCTTCACAAATAACACCGGTGCACCCCAAGGTGACACACTGGGCCTGATGAAACCCTTGTCAAGCAACTCCTGCAACTGCTCCTTCAACTCCTTTAACTCAGGAGAGGCCTCGCTATAGGGAGGAATGGAAATGGGCTGAGTTCCCAGCAACAAATCAATTCCAAAATCAATGTCTCTGTCGGGCGGCATACCCGGAAGATCAGCTGGAAAAACTTCAGGATAGTCCCTCACAACTGGGACTGACTCAACTGTAGGGGTCTCAGTACTAACATCCCTCACATAAGCCAAATATGCGTCGCACCCTTTTGCAACCATCCGCTGAGCTTTAAGAAAAGAAATAACTCGATGAGGAGTATACTCTAATGAACCTCTCCACTCCAACCTCGGCAATCCTGGCCTAGCCAACATCACGGTCTTGGAGTGACAATCAAGAATAACGTAGTGGGGAGATAACCAGTCCATACCCAATATGACATCAAAGTCTACCATGCTAAGTAATAGTAAATCAACCCTGGTCTCAAAACCACTAATAGAAATCAAGCACGACCGATACACACGGTCCACAACAAGAGAATCTCCCACTGGAGTAGAAACATATCCGGGGGAACTCAAAGAATCCCGAGATATCCCCAAATGTGAGGCAAAATAAGAAGACACATATGAATATGTCAAGCCTGGGTCAAATAATACCGATGCATCCCTATAACAAATGGGGACAATACCTGTGATGACTGAATATGAAGCAATGGCCTCGGACCTGGCTGGAAGGGCATAATACCTGGCCTGACCCCCTCTAGGACGACCTCGGCCTCCCTGACCTCCGCCTCGAGCTACCTGAGATGGTGGGGTAGCAGCTGGGGATGGAAGTATAGCTGGAGGACCTAGTGGAAGTCGTGAAACCTGATAAGTCTGAGGTGGTGCACCCCTCCTAGCTCTGGGGAAATCTATGATCCTGTGACGAGGGTCACCACACCCAAAGCAACCCCTTTGAGAAAGTGGCTGCTGCTGCTTACTCTGAACTGGCCTGCTGGGCTGGCCGGTGATAGTACCTCGAGCAGGTGGCACCTGAGATACTGGTGGTGCATAATAAGGCTCTCGAGGTCTAGGAGGAGCTGGAATACCACTAGCTGCTGGGAGAGCTGATTGAACGGGGCGACTTACAAAACCCCTACCAAAGCGTGCTGCAGGTGAACGGGCTCCTCAAAAGTGACCAGTCTCTCGAGACCTCTTGGCCTCTCTCTCCTCCCTGTCCCGGGCTAACATACTCTCAATTCTCTGGGCAATGCTCACGGCCTGCTGGTAAGTGATATCTGTCTCCAGCTCCCTGGTCACGGTGGTCCGAATACTGGGGGTGGAGCCCCTCGATGAAATGACGAACTCTCTCTTTGACGGTGGAAACCAAAGCTGGGGCATGGCGAGCCAAATCACTATATCGAATTGCGTACTCTGACACAGTCATAGTACCCTGGCGTAACTGTTCAAACTCTGCACGCCAAGCATCCCTGAGGCTCTGAGGGACGAACTCAAGTAGGAACATCTCTGAGAACTGAGCCCAAGTAAGTGAAGCTGCCTCGTCCGGACTGCTCAACTCAAAAGCACGCCAGCACTGATAAGCTGCTCCCCTCAGCTAGAAAGCAGTGAATGAGACCCCATTCGTCTACACGATACCCATAGTGCGGAGAATGCAATGACATTCCTCAAGTAAACCCAGAGCGTCATCTGAATCTAATCCGCTGAACTCAGGTGGGTGGTACTTCTTGTACCTCTCAAGACGGAGCTGCTAGGACTCAGATGCAACTGCTCTAGCCTCATGCTAAACTGGAGCTGCTGGAGGTATAGGGATATACTCTGTAACCTGCCCCATGTGAACCCTCTACTCAGTAGTACGGGTTACGGGAGTCTGTGCCCCTCCCCCGGCCTGGGATGTAGATGGGGCTATCGGAAGTAGTCCCGCCTGAGATAGAGTACTGGAAGCACTCATGAACCAGGCCAAAGTCTCCTGGAGGGCTGGAGTAATAGTAGGAACCTCCGGCGCCCCTCAAACTGTGGCTACTGGGGTATCCTCTGCCTCCGCTCTAGCCGGTGCTCGGGTTGCACCACGTGCTCGTCCCCTGCCCCGGCCCCTAGCTCTGGTGGCTCCGGCTGGGGGCTCGGGTGCCTGTTCATCAATACGTCTAGTACGAGTACGAACAATCTGTAAGCAAGAATAGAATAGTGTTTAAGAGTTTTGATGACAGTAACAAGCACGATAAGGGATTCCAAGAAGTATGATATTTCTTAACAGTTACATAGCCTCCCGAGGATAGATAAGGATGTCTCCGCACCGATCCGCGAGACTCTAATAAACCGGCTTGTGATTGTGACTCCTATGAACCTATACGCTCTGATACCAACTTGTCACGACCCGTTTTACCCTCCGAATGGTCTTGTGACGGCAATCTCGAAAGTAAGACGGAACAAAAATAGAAATAGTAAAGAAACAATAATACTAAGAGCTTAGCCGCTCGGCTGCTATAACTTTTACTTTTCCCAAAACTCGAAATATCACAATCACAAGATTTCCACAAGTAAGCTCTATACAACGGAAATAAGAAATGTATATCCGGCTATCTACTAAGTCTCTGATGGAGTAGACGGGGACACGTGAGATTCTGCGGACACGGCAGAATTACCTCGCAGTCTCCAAGAATGCTGCCTAGGTACTCCTAGCCGAAGCGCTATGTACCGGTACCTGGATTTGCACATGGGGAAAACATGTGCAGGAAAGGGCGTGAGTACTCCACATTCGGTACTCAGTAAGCGCCAAGCCTAACTCCATTCAAGTAGTGACGAGGTCAGGTTGCGGCTCTACTGAGTTTGCAAAAATAAAAAGATATAATTAACAGTTAAGTAAGGCAGTAATAATTAAAGAAAATTAAAGTGAACCGGAAGGACTGAATGTAATAAATCTCAGTTCTGCACAACATATGAATCAGTAGATAGTCGTGCAATGCAATACATGGGAAAGTCTTAGGTCTCAGCCCGCAGTCCTAACATAAATATGCAATGCAATGCAAGGGAAAGTCTCAGGTCATAGCCCGCAGTCCCAATGTAAATATGCAATGCAATGCGAGGGAAAGTCTCAGGTCATAGCCCGCAGTCCCAATGTAAATATGCAATGCAATGCGAGGGAAAGTCTCACGTCATAGCCCACAGTCCCAATGTAAATATGCAATGCAATGCGATACGTATTTCGGATATAGCGTAGTTCAAAAGTCTAGGAAAACAGTTGGCAAATATAGAATAAAGTACTTAGACCAGTTTCAAATAATAGTGACGAGTGGAAAACCAGGTAAAATTGTTTGACTTGATAAAGTCTTAAGTCACTACTCAGTAAACCAATAACATGAATAATAGGAATTGAAGATGAAGTATGTCATAGAAGGAAATAATGGAATTAGTGAAAATATCCCGTGCACGTACTCGTCACCTCACGTACACGTGGTTTTTATATAAAAAATCAGTTATAAATGCCTAAGGGAAATTTCCCAACACAGAATTAGGCAAGCCACTTACCTCAACTGTGATAATCAACCAATAATCACGCTCTTGCCACAAGTATCCAACTCCAGGTGGCCAGAATCTATTCAATTCGATTGCATAATTTAAATATCATTTCAAGAATTCAAACTACCTAATTAATTCAGAATTAATACGCTAAATTAGAAAAATTGACTAAAATGTCCCTCCTCTCGGATTCGGATAAAATTTACATTTTCCGAACCCTTATTCACTCACGAGTCTAACCATATGAAAAACTCTCAAATCGGGGGTCAAATACCCAATCAAAAACTCAAAATTTGGTCTAAGAAGTTTCTTCCAAATTTCCCCAAATTTCTACTCAATAATCTCGAATTTAAGGGTGGAATTCAAGATTAGGATCATGGAAATTAACCTATGCTGGTTAGAAATCACTTACCTAAAATTCCCAGGTGAAAAGTCCCTCAAAGATCGCCTCTCCCGATCTCCCACAATTCAAAAATGGTGAAATAAACCTTAAACCCTCGAGATGGGTTTAATAATCTGCCCAGATATTTCCTTCTATGCGATCGCGGAAAACCCTCTGCGATCGCGGAGAGTAAAACCCCACGCGCCCCAAACTACATTATACGAACGCGGTTGAGGGTCTGCGATCGCGGACCTTCAGGGGATAGACTAATGCGATCACGTCCGTACTCCTGCGATCGCGTAGAGTAACCGTTCGACCTCCCTCAGACCTTGGGAAAACACTATGCGATCGCGACCTGCAGCATGCGATCGCAGAGACCAACTTTTCAATGAGCTGCGGTCGCGGACCATATCGTGCGATCGCAAATAACAAACTCTAGGTCTCAATCACTTACCCTCTGCGATCGCGGATAATACCTTGCGATCGCAGTGAACAAGGAACTGCTGGTGTAAAACCAGCAAAAACAGCTGAAGACTTAGGCCAAAATATACCCGTTGAACACCCGAGGCCCCCCGGACCTCAACCAAAACCACCACCCGACCCTAATACCTCATTCAAACTTGATTGGGCCTTAAAAACTGTCACAACCCGAAATCCCACCTTCGGGACATGACTGCGTCTAACGTTGAACCCGCTAGACAAGCGAGCGTTGAACTAAATAAAACTCATTAACAACTAAACGAACAAGATTACTAAGGCATCGATGATCAGCAATATGAAGGTTAACAAATTACCACAAATAATATAGCAACTTCGAGATAAAACCCATATACATATCCCAGAACTGGTGTCACATACTCACGAACTGTCTAAGAGGTCACTAAATACAAAGGTCTGAAATAAGTACATATGACTGTCTTTGAACTATAAGATGAGACAGAGCTAAAAGTGAAGGGTAGAAGGTGACGCCAAGGCCCACGAACGTCTGCGGGTCTACCTCAATGTCTCCTGTATGAACTGATGAAATGCTCTGACCGTCAGTGACTACCGGGTCCGGCTGCGTAGTCTGCACAACATAAAGAATAGCAGGTGTAGCATCAGTACAACCGACCCCATGTATTGAGTAAGTGCCGAGCCTAACCTCGATGAAGTAGTGACGAGGCTAGGAACGACAACAATATATGTACCTGTGCAATTCTATATAATAACAGGAAAATATCGACGAAAATAAGCAAGTAAAAACAGATACGCAGAGAACATGCTGGGGGTAAAAGGGGCAACAAAATGCTAGCACGGTAGAACATGGTAATAACTGAAATGTAAAAAGGTAAAAGCAGGAATTTTACGACATCAACACATATAATGAACAACAAAAGGCACGACATGTCCCCTCGTGCATAATCTCGCAATCACTCGGCACGGAAGGTCCCCTCGTGCATATATAGTAACACTCGGCACGAAATGTCCCCTCGTGCAATAAATAATAAATGATCAACACGGCATGTCCCCTCGTGTGATAAATAATAAAACAATCAGCACGACATGTCTCCTCGTGCGATAAATAATAAACGATCAACACGACATGTCCCCTCGTGTGATAAATAATAAACAATCAGAACGGCATGTCCCCTCGTGCGATAAATAATAAACGATCAACATGGCATGTCCCCTCGTGTGATAAATAATAAACAATCAGC